>VWZV01005310.1:11692-58078 GCA_013397155.1 Irena cyanogastra | reverse complement strand
GGCCGCCACTCGCCGGCCCCGCCAGCCCCCGAGCAGTGCCGCCGCGCTCCGCGGAGGCTGCGTTTGATAGACACGGATTAGGGGAAGGTTTTCAACCGCGCCGCACATGTTCGCGGTACAGGGTTTTGCGGGGGATTTGCTGGGCTCCCTTTGCCCCTGGCGTCCCCGCGCCCGCGGGTGCCTCCGCGTTCTGCTGGCGGAGTGGGGCGGCGGGGGAGCCCCCGCGATGGACCAGCCCTGTCCAGCCGCCCGGGCAGTGCCACACCGGGGTTTCGGGGAGCGAGCACGGACGGCAGTCGGATGGAGTTCAGTGAGGGGCGATTTACATTGGAAGTGCCGCAAATCAGGGTGTAAAGGACGAAAACAATTACCACAGGCTGGGGCTTCGAGAGCAGCACTTAATGCTCTAAGTAAGATATTCTAATTATAGAAAACGGGTAGGATTAAGAGGGAGGGAGGGAGGGAAATTCTGTTATTTACAAACTGTTTTCTAGCTGGCGTGCCTTGCAAATCCTCTTGGGCGAAGGAGTTAATCGGAGCCTCAAGGGAGCCGGCCATCCCCGACGGCTCCGGGCTCTCCCTCCCTCCTTGCCGTGTCGGGGCGCACGGCAAACCCGGGGAGTAACCGGGGAACGACCCGCGGTTCGCTGCCGGGGCAGCGACACCCCCTCGTTCCACGCCAGGATCCCCTCCGGAGAGCCGGCGGGCTGCCGCTTACCTTCAGGCAGAGGCGAGTCCGGCTGGGTGCGTGCGGGCTGGGGAGCGAGGTCCTGTGTCGCCGTCGGAGAGCCCGTGTCCCCGCGGAGGCTCCGCCGGGCGCGGAGTGGGGCGCTCGGTGCTGCGCCCGGAGATGGGGGATGCGCCCTTCAGGGCCATGCGCTTCTCTTATATAGTCCACACCGGCGTACTCATTTGAGTACTATCGACTTTAGGTGGGTGGCAGTCGATGGAGACACCTCTGGTAATCACTCTTGGGCTCAGAGAGGGTCTTTTCTGACAAACTTCCTCCTCCCCGTTTGTCCCCCGGTGGATGGCAACTGAAAGCTGCGTTTGAAGTGACTCTGATCTATTTGTGAAATTAGATTTCCCTGAAGATTGGGGAACGCTTACTAATAAAGCTGCCGGCTCAAGAGATTAAAATGTGCTTTAACTTAGCGGGATTCCCTTGGGAAAACAACAAGGAAACTATTTAATTCCCCCCTTTTTTATTGAACCAAGAAGCCATGAGCAAAGTCTGAAGTGTGTATAAATTTGGTTCTGTTTTGATGTCAAGGAAAGTGGTAGTCTGTCTTTGCCAGGTAAATTCACAAACTATGAACCTTGTAAGAGTTTGCTTCTTCAAAACAGCTTTTTTTAATTTTTGACAATGATACTTAATGAAAAGCTCACAAAAAAGGTAGTGATCTAACGAAACAATTAAACCCACAGGTTAAAAACCTTGCCTCCTAAAGCCCTAAATAGATCAGCCAAAAATCAGCAAATAAAATCTCAAATTTCAGAGAGCAGTTGTATGCAGCTGGTCTTGACAGATTGAAAAGCAATTTTTCAATCACATTTTCAAATTATACCAGACAATATTTTAAGCTGGTATTTTGCAAGTATAAGTCTGTCATAAGTTACCACTTAGATATTTACTTAATAAGAGTGGGAAAAAAAGAAAATTATTTGAGATATCCTGTAAGACATGAAAATGGGGAATTTAGATTTGAAGGAGATTTAAACTATTCTGAACCTGTCTACAAACTTTTTCTCTTTCCCCAAACTCCTTCATTCATACCCTTCTCTGGTTGTCTCAGGCAGCACACACTCTGGGCTGTATCTCACAGGGACTGTGTCATTGCTGATGATAGGAACCAGCTTCTTCCCCACATCATCCTCTGCTTGGGCCATGCTCACTCACCTTTGGGGCTGTGATCCCACAAAGGTCAGAGATCAAACCATGTTTAAATAATAAAGGCTTACACGGGGTTTTATCACACTAAATTTTTTTAGAGGTCAGTGTACTGCACTAGATACACTGGTCTGACCTGTGGGTTCCCAGGATAACTGAAGGAAGGTGCCATTCTCTTTCTTGCTAGGTGATTTCCTGCTTTTGCATCTTTATTGGCTGCATTTAAGGAGTTTACTTTTGTCAAGTTGATGGCTAAGTTCAGTGAAGAGGGAAAGGGGAGCACTAATCAGCTGAGAAATAAAGCAGCATATTAATTAACCAGCTGCAAAATAAATCCAAATTTTTCCCTCCATTTGCTCATTTGTTTCTATTATTTTATTATTCTTTTATTTTGCCCTCAGAGACGTATATTGACACCACAGAATGGGACTGAATTTTTCTATGGAATCTACTGAAATATTGCCTTGGCAGAGCAGCTCTGCCCAACTTCATTACTAGTCATGGACTAGGTTTACATCTTCTAGCCCTGGAAGCACGTCACATGGGAAGGAAATCCATGTTAAAACAGAATAATTTTTCTACTCATAAAAAACCCAAAGTCTTTATTGGATGTCTGAGGCAGATGGCAAAATACTCATAGGGATTAAAAGCAGTATTGCAAAAGGCAAGCAAATAGTCCCTCTTTTCTCACCCACATCCCCAGAGGAGATCTGGAGTCTGCAGACTAGCATGGCTGACTATGTAATCTTGATGGACAACATCCTGGGGCTGCCAGTTGGGGAAATTTCCAACCCCTTCAGCAAAGATTCTCAAATATGTCCCCCCCACACACTGGGTTCCCAAGATAAAAATGCTGCTACAAATACTAAGGCCATTAAATTTTGTTCTTCAATTTAAATGTTGATTATTTAGGGTTTTGAAGCTTTGTACTGGAACCCAACTAGGCCCTTTACTGTTATGAGCCACCCAGTTTTACCCTTGTCCTTTACCTCTGTTGTAACTTGTTTCTCTCCTTTGGAAGAGCTGTATCCTTCTTTCCTTGGATGGACATTATACCCACACAGAGGGCAATGAACTGGTTTATAATTAGTTTTATGTTAGGCAAAATAAATAGGTAGGTTACTTAATTTCTTATCCTTTTTTTTTTATGTTATCTTTTGGTATTTTTGAAAGAATAATCAAGAAGTCAAGAAAACAAGAGAGTGGGTGTCCCTGCAGAGCAGCTGGAGAGGCAGATCTATCAGCCCTTGAAGTTACTGCAAAGATTGTCATTCACTTCTGTAGGAGTTGGGACAAGCCTTAAAATGAAAAGAACCAATTAGAACCATAGCACATCTAAATCACAAACTTTAAGTAGCTTTTTCAGATTCTTTCTATGCTCAAGAACCTTAAAGTCTTGTGTAAAAACAAAACAAACAAAAAGATTTGTTTTCTATTATTGTGCAAAGCCTTGTCTCCTTTCAAGTTGTTTTGAAATTTGAATTCATCAGAGGGCAGTTGAAAGAATGAAGACCAGACTGCATCCAGAGGGTGAAGTTTTCCTAATCCTAGGCTATTCTGGCAGGATGAAACCCCATTCTCATTGGCCCTTTTGTTAGTAGCTCCAATGTTCCTCCTCATCATTATATGGAGAAAGAATCTCAGCATGAGATTTACATCAAAGAGACCATCTTAGGGCTTCACTCAGTATCTTATTTAGGAACAGAAAACCTGTTAGTAGTGAGCCTAAATAAGTCTGGTTATTGCTTCCTGTAGCTAACAGATTTAAACAGGTACATCACATTATTTTTCCTGTGACATGTTCTTTTTATTTTCTGATGTGCCTTAGCCACAAGTATGTCTGATTGAAGTGAAAAGCAAACTAGCTATGTTGGAGTATCATAGGGCTGACAGGGACTCACAGAGATGATCTAGTGCTTTCCCTTGCTCAAGGCAGAGACAGCTGTGCCTATGTCATCAGGGCTCAGCAAAAAACTTTTAATTTCTCCCGTTAAGCTCAACACTTCATCACAAATCTATTAAATGAAAAATTGGTAAATGTGGGTTTAGAAGTGACATTTTACCTCGGGATTTACACTGAAATATAAAAATTATCTAAATGTATTCCCAAAGCACACACTCAAATAAAAGATGGGCTAAAGTGATTTAAAATGTAGGTGTCTTGCTATCTCTACATAAATATGTCAGCCCAAGATTTCCATGGCCACTCGTCTAAATCAAGAAGAAAAACAGAGAAAACCTGTTTCTGGTGAAGTTCATGGGAATTTTCCTGTTGACTTTGTTGAGCAGGGATTTAATGCAGGGTTATTACTAAAGGAGAGGCGAAGAAGTGAGAAATCACCTCAAAAATATGAATGTATTAGCCAAGGCAGTAAACTATAGATGGCTGTTGTAATTTCTGGTAAGTAACAGAGGATTCCAGCTGTTTTCAGATCACAGCATTTCCTTAAAATCAAAGTTTTTACACAGCCATATACATACATGCCTGTTGAGGCTCAGTGCAGGGGGCTTGATCAGATGGCCTTTTGAATACTTTTTGAAGTCCCTTGTTTCTATGAATCTATAGATTTTTTTTTGCAAGTGGCTTTTATGGCATAGGTCATGCTAGTGAACTCTCTGATGGGAAGGTCATACAATTAAAGAAGCAAAACAGTGTTACTAAAACAAATGTGAGAATCAGTGTGCTGTATTTATATCTTAAATGAAAACTGAGTGCATCTCATAACTTGATGTTATTTTTTTAACATTTTTGGTAGAAGTAGCACAGCAGAGAATTGTGGCATGTTCTTAATTGAACTTTAGACAGCAGCTTCCAGTGGTTATTCCATACAATAAAGATCATCATCCTTCTCATTAAAGAATAGCATATATATTTTATTATTACAAACAAATCTAAGCATTTTTAACTACAAAGCTGAAATGATCTTTACTGGCCTTATCATTAAGAAATTCTACAAGGAAGTCACTTTTAAGGTTTGGAGGGTATTTTGCACCTTCAATTACAATATAACGGATCGTTTTTTAGGCCTTTTGTCTCATCTGTGTTCTGGAAGGCCAAGCTAGAAACATGAAGAAGTTTCTGACATAGAGATTTCAGACAATAACCTGAAAACTTACCTACAAGTTGTTCAGCAGGAAGCAAAGAGGATCTAGGGAGAACACTGAGGAGCCAGGCTTGGCAGGACTATGAAATAAGTCTTTCTATATTCTTTTATTTTTCCCAAAACTGTTTCAGTAGTGAAGGTTTTGTTTCTGCACTGACTGACTGTCTGCAGCTGGGACTGTTCAGCTGAAGGTGGCACAGGGGATAAACTACTGAGTCTGAGTCCATAGATGTTATTTCACAAGAATCTGACCCAAACAGGTTTTCTCCTAGCGTAACTGATATTGAGAACTTAATAGCAAGAAATTAACATGTCTTGCCTTTTAAACTGTTCCCTGGAAAAAATCCTCTACAAGATTTTCAAAGAAGAAAAATAAAAAGTCTTTAAAACCTGGAAAGATTTTCCAGGACCTGAGAGTTATGTGCTGAGGACAACTGGTTTCAGAAATAATCTGTCAAAGGACGCTTTGAGCTGCTTGCAGTTCTTCACAAATGCTGGAACATGGAAGGTATGAAGGCAATTATTTGTATTACCATGAGTCTGAAGATTGACAGTTTAACTTAATCTTAGAAAATATCCAGTAGTGGCTTGGTTTATTGTCACCTTTTGATTTTGACCAGAATTACATTTAAGAAGGACAAAGCAGACCCCCCACAACAAGAATCCTGCTGCAGGCACCTGCTGTTATCTGACCCCAGAATGCCAAAAATAGATTCCAAATTGTCCCACTGGTTTGAGCCTTTTTCTTTTGAACCCAGATCCTCAGCTCTGTCACATGCACTGCAAAAGACAAAAGTTCTTTTCCTGAGGTAATGACAGCTTATTACACCTGTCATTATAGCAGCTAAAAGAATTTATTTGCAGATGCAGCAGGTTTAAATTAAATCTCTTGCCTGGCACAGAAGACATCTTCACCATTATGCCTTTTGTGACAGCAATTTCATGACAGCAACTTCCTGACAGCACCAAAAGCTGACTGGTGGCCAGAATAGCTGTGCAGGTGACATGGCTTCCTTGAAGAGATCCATCTGACCATCATGAGGACCATTACCCAAATATTTCCTTTCAACAACACCGAAGACTGAGTGACATTTTCAGGGCTTGGCAACAAGGGCAATATCAAGACTTTACATTCAAATCATGGAGTCACTGATTCAGAAAAAAAATGTTTAATTTCACCTTGCAATGAAAGCCTTCATCAGGGGAACCTGAACCTAGAGATTTTTGTGGATGGAAAAGTTCAAGGGCAACTTTCAATGCAGGTGGAGAATCACTCCAGGTGTTCTGCAGCAGAGTGGTCTGAGTTTAGAGCTCACTGACCTCCACTGCTGAAGTAATCACCTTTTAAAAAAGAGCAAGAAAATTTGGATGTAAGTGTTGTGTCAGTGGTGAAAAAGAAGGCTCAAAAAGTTTTAGAAAAAATGAACTGTAAGGACCACCTCCAAGTGAAAAAGTCCTCCAGGTTAGGTTCATATTACTTCCAAAGCAGAAGTTAAGACATTTGATGCCATTCCCTTCAGCAAAGATATTTTCTCATTATCTATTACATTAAGGGTAGATTTCCACAGTGGTCTTCTGTGAATCCTTGCTGATTCCTTGTCTGATTTCTCATCAGACTGGCAAACTTTCCAGACCTGCTGCACATTGATGGTTCCAATGCAAAAGATTTCTAAGAAGCATTTGACTTTGTTCCACTTGACAGTTTAGACAAGAACTTTGAAAGTTAACATGGTCTGAATTCAGTGGATTAACTGGTTCTCGGAGGAGCTTCATACTAAAAATGTTAGTGGGGTAATGTTTATTTGAATAAAACACACATCAGCATTGATTTGGTAAGAGATTTTCAGCAGGAATTGATTTTTAGACTGGAAAGAGGTAAAGAAAATTGGTCTCTGTTTTGCAGGCCAATATGGGCACTGAGCTGAAGGGACACAATCAATCAGAACACAGCCACATGCAGAGAGGGAAGTTCTCTGAGGGTGGATTCCTACCTGAAAAAGAATTGGCCAAGCAATGCCGCTGATTTCCAGCAAGAAGAATCTCAAATAATACTGTTTCTCACTGGTGAGACTGCTGACCAAATCTTGTACTTTAATCATCAATTCAGACCTCAGGAAGAATAACAGAAACTTGGGAAAAATGAGGAATATGCTTTTAAGTTTGGAAAAAATATTTTAAAGCAAAAGACTCAAGTTTATCAGAAAGAACTTTGAGCTTGATCTAAAAATACCTACTCAGAAAACAGAAATTTGATGTTAGGAATCTCTTTAATATAGAAACATGAATTTGTAAAAGACCACAGTAGTCATTCAGTGCACAAACCTGAAGCTGTAAGAGTGCAATAGAGACCTACTTCAGGCAGAGTATACAACATGCCCTCCACATGCCCCTGCAGACTTCAGATGTCACAGTATTATTAAAACTCTAGAGCAAATTTTAAACGCCTGTGACAGGCCAAAAGTAAATCTATATTGTCTGAAGGCACTTCAGGAAGAATATCCTGAACAATGCCAGAGCCTTAGGGCCTTGAAGGAGTAGGGGATTTTTAAAATAAACCAACCTGAGGAAGCAGGTCATGCCCTTGCAATGAATGTCAGAATTTTTCTGCCTACCTGACCTAGAGGAACAATTTCATGGTGACTCCAGCCCTGGTGACTGACTTAAAGCTGAACCTGTGATTATGATACACAGCCAAGCAGCTGAGAATTTTATGAATTACTAATGGATCTTTTTGACATATTGTCTCCAGCTGTGAAAATCTCCAGTGATTCAAAGGGAAGGGGAAAAACACCAATCTGTTCCTCCTCTCTGCCTCCTGAGGCAAAGAAGGCATCAAAGGGACACCTGAGGAAGAATTCCTATTTCATCAGGTGAGAACAAGGGACTAAAGCAATGGGAATGAAATAGGTGAGCAGTATTCCTATAACTTCTAAATTCACTTGGATGTAGTCACTGTTATTTTTAACAGACTGCTTCTAGGTCTGGCAATCTTGTGGTAGTAGGAGCAGTGGGACCAATGGCTTTATCTTCTCTTTCCCCCTTCCCACCCCCCCAGATTTCTTATTAAATCAAACAATGCTTCAAAGGAATAATTTATCATAGATTTTCCTTATTTCTTCAGATGCCCATTCTTTGATAAAAGTTGTTTTGTAAAAACCTCTACCAATGGCAGGGAAAAATCACCTTATGATAAATTATGTAAAAGTGTCTTTAAACCTTATAAATAAAAGAAATAAATTCTTTAATTTGTTAGCATCAGGTTTGAAATGCTTTTAAGGACCTTGCCATATCCCTGATCCCAACTAAAGCTTTTGGCTATCATAAGAGGAACTAATAAATTACATATTATGTAATTATGTGTGGCTTTTTTCTGGTAAGTTTGAAAAGAACAAGCATTTAATTTTGCTTCCTTTCTACTGTGTTGCAAGACTGGACTGTTGAAGAACTCAGCTCCAAAATCATATAAAAAAATTAAAATAACTAGATCTTCCTAACTCTTCAATTTGTCCTTTCTTGTCCTCTTTTCTAATGCACTTCCTGTCATGTTACTCCTAAATCTTAAAACATCACTTAACCTGTCCCTTCAACTGCCTCAGCTTCTCCTTGGTATACATTTTTTGATCCTGCCTTCCTCTTTTCAGCCATCCATCCTCCACACCATTTTTTTTCCTTTTCATTTAAAATGAGACATGACACTACAGCTGAAATATCAAATGTGTTCACTCATGCAGTTTTTTACATGTCCCTCGCATTTCTAACAAACAAAAAGCCATTTACTAAGTTCTTTGTTACCAAGGGAAGGAAGAAGAAACCATGCTAAACGCATCCAAAATCTCTGCTAAACATTAATTTTTGTCCTGATCTAAAACAACTTAATGAAGAAGCTCAGTAACACTTTTAATGGTTTTTAATTATTTCATTTTAGTAATAATTTTAATTTTGGTGGTGGTGATGTATTTCTTTTTTCCTGTGGAGTTCTTTTTCCAAATTGACTTGGACATTTTTAAAAGAATAAAGATTGACTGACAGAAAATCAAGCTGTGTTAATTACACAGTATATTGTAGTTGGAGATTATTTTCAGTCTAGTTGAAACTAATATTAAAACTGGAAGTTGTGCTGAGGTTGTACATTCCTTGCTCTGAATTACTGCATCTTTTTCCATAAGTCCTGGCAGTGAGACCCTATGGGAGCTAAGCTGTGCATACCTAATAGCTTCCACTGGATCCCTTTCTGTTCACCACTGAAGGGTCTCCACAATTCAGGTAACAAACTTTACATCAGTGTCATTTCTCTGTCAAAATGGGCCCACTTCTGATATGGAAAGGACTGAATGGTGCAGAAAATAAAGAAAAAAAAAACCAAATATCTACTAATCCTTTCCAGTCCTGGACAGGATTAATACAAAGCACACCATGATCACAGAGTCATAGAATAACCTGAGTTAGAAAAAAAGAAGCTGAACTGGCTCAAGTAACTGTTTTGAGCTGAAATTAGTTCCCAATGGCTGGTTTCCCCCACCCCTCAGGCTCAGTGTACAGCTCACGATTCCTCTTGGGAAGAATGTGAAGAAGTGGATACCGTGGAGATGTCAGTGAATTGCTGGTAGCAAAGGAGAGCAGGAGTGCTTCTTTCCGAAGCATTGCTGTCTTACAGCATTCGTAAATTTGTGGGTCCAGATGAGATTGTGGTGCTCTCTGCCCATCTCAACAATACTTGAGTGCACTGGACATTTCAACCATTTTGACAAATGTGTAACAGTTAAAGATATCCTCATTTTTTTCTAAACATAAATGACTAAGTCAAAGCAATTCATTAGTGCATGGAGAGCAAAAGGGACTAAAGACCTCTGTGAGGGATGCCATGCTCTTCTGTTCTCCTTCCCAGGTCAAAACACAATTGACTCAGCAGGAAGTGGACCCAGGACTGCATTCACCACTGCTCCATCTCTACTGTCTCATCTCCTGTTTTCCTTCCTCCACAATTCTCATCTCACTATCATTGCAAGAATTCGAATATGCTGCTGAGCAAACTGCACTGGGCTCCTCGTGTGCTGCCTACTCACCTGGTAGGCAACACCAAGACATGCAAAACCCAACAGAAAGCTAGGCAAAGACTACATTTCCCAAGCCCTTTCTTCCTTACACTTCTAAATTAAAAAAAAAAAAAAGACCTATTAAATAGATTTTTATCTGCCAAATATGATGTTTAGACAGTTTATAAAACACTGTGAAAGATGTGTTACTAAAGCTAGTGGATCTAAGATAAGCAGATCTCCTTGGCCCAGACAAAGACCCTTAGCTGTTTGAGAAAGACTAAGATTAGGGATAGCCTGCCACAATGCCTGCCTGCAACATATGGGCCTTTACTAAATCTGATTTCAGAAAGTTTAACTTACTTGGATGTAAGCCCCAATAAATATTTGAAGAGAAATTTAGGATAAAAACAAACAAATAAACCAACTTTTTTTTTTGCTTTGTGTGACAAAGTGTCAGCTCTGTAAGGAAGAACAATAAATACTGCAGACAATACTGGAAAAGAAAGAAGAATATGGATGTCTCTGACAAATGGCTCCAGTGACACAGTCGAAGCACTCCCACTTTGTTATCTGAAACAGCTACCTATCTAAAGTGAGCTTTGCAGGTACTTTAATCCCTAGCCCAATTTTCCCTCAGCAGAGGATTACTGAAACAACAAAATGATGAAAAACTAAACAAGGACTTCATCGTCCCATTAGGTGCCATTGCCTTCTTCAGTTCAGTTCACCTCACCTTTTCTCTATAATCTCATTTTGTATTGTCAGGTTCATTGGCAGAGGCCTCTTTTGCTTTCTATGGAAGGCTTCTTTTCTACTACTATTATTAACAATAATAAAACTGAATGAGTCAAGGAGATAATTTAACTAGAGAAGATAACTAGCTAGTGGAGGAGGTAGAAAAAAATTGAAAAGAATGTTGAATGCGTGCAGTGAGGAGCAGTGATGCAGGGAGCAGGAAAGATGCAGGGCACAGAAGGGTTAAGAGGGGAGCAAAAGAAAGTCTGAGTCAATGCAGAGTAGGAGGAGGTGATTAAGAAGAAATCAAAAAGCTGAATGTGAAAAGGAAGGGAGACTTTTCTTAGAGCGGAATCAGAAGGGCAAGGAAAAAGAAATGGAAAGACAGAATAGGCTGAATAGGCTGAAGAAAGGAAGTTCTGCTGCACACCTTTTTTATAAAGTGAAGAAACTGAAGCAAATTGAGAAGGAATAAAGAAATTGGAATACATGAGGTAAACAAGAAGAAAAGAATAGTGGGCTGTGGTAGGAAAGGAAATTATGGAAAGCAAAAAACATGTGTTTGACATATGAAGGGGAAGAAGCTGAGGTATTGGTTTAAATTTTATATTCACTGTATTTTCACAGAAAAGGAAGGAGTCTTTTCCCAGGGAGAGTTAAGTTAGAATTGAACACCTGAAAATGGGAGTTAAAAAACCCAAGCAAACAATTTTCATAAACTGAGGGAGAGGTGTTTACAAGAGAAATACCACTTCAAATATAGTAATTTATGGAGAAAGACCATTGTCAAAATGTCACCAAATACATACCTGAAACACATGTGGACAGGTCAGATTCTTTTCATCCACTCTTCTCAAATACGAATTGTTTTAAATAGATTCTGGTTGGTATGTTGGTTGGATTTTATGTCATTTACTAGCTGAAAAAATATCCCAAAGCAAAACATTTTCTCTGTCATAGGGCATTATAGAGGAATTTGGTTTGCTACTGAGGTAAATGAAAGATGATGAACTTGGCTTTGCTGTTGTATAACCAGGAGTGATGTTCCTTTAGCTATCCTCTACTTGTGCAATGCCGAGCTTTTATAAATTGACTGGGCATTTCTGAAGCATGACACACTTATAGCTTTCTTTGTCTAAAAGCTGAAGACACTGGCTCATCAGGATTTCACCCCAGACACTTCCTATTCTCTGAGATCATTCCTATCTTTCTGAAATGCCCTGCTTGCTCATATCTTGAAATACCTGAGAGTCTTTCACTATTGTCAGCTCTTCTTGAGCCCTGTTTGAATATGGTTCTGATACATTGGCACATTTTGGAAGTGTGCTGAGCACACATTAGTGCAGTTGCAGCTAAAGTGTACATTTGAGAAGAGCACTCCTGCATGCCACAGAAAATTACTTGTTTTACTGAGGAAAATTACTATTTGTCCCTTGATTGCTGGTCCATCAGAGAGTACGAATTAAACAGCACATATGAACCCTGCAGGAGTCCATAAAAAATTCAACAGAAATAATACAGGTTTCCTTATACAAGGCTCTAGCCAGCTGGCAGTGGGGTGGGGAGGTTGCCTGCTCCCCATAACCCTGTACTTGCTCTTTTATGGGAAGAAAAGGAGCTTGGCAGCTAGCAAATCAAGAGAGACATCAGAAGGATCTCATTCCCACGAAACATGTCCGGTTTCTGACTTTTCATCCATATCCAGAATGAAACATACACGTGTGTACATGTTTATATATAAGCAAAAAAAAGTCATATATACATACATGTCTGCATACACCTATTTAAAAATGCTACTTTTTGTGAGAAAGGAAATCATTATTCCAGTTGACGATGATGAATTTTTGCTGTTCTTGGTCATGAAGTTTCTAAGGAGGTAACTGAAGGCCAAAATTAGGCAAGATAATTTCAGGGACCCCAGCTGATTATAAAAAATGTCATGATGTTGTCACTGCACATTACCACAATAAAATATGTTCCAGGGCATGAGGTTAAATTGATAGAGCAGAGCTTTTTTAGTCCTTCATTAAACAACCATCACTGAATGCTTTTTCAAGCTCTACTAAGTATGAGGAAAATGAGAAGGCAAGAGGAATAAATGTAAGTAATTTAATTCAATTTAAAAATTTATATTTATGTGAAGTAGGGCTTCCGTGCCAAAAATATTTGCTCTCACATTTCTCCTGTTCCTATTTGTAAGAAAAAGCATTCCTCGGTTTGGCAACACTGAGAAAAAAAAAATAAAGCATGAGCTGAGAGGATCATAAGCTCTTTCTGAGGACTTTATGATCCTGGTTCTTTAAACCAAGGGCATATTAATGGAAATACTAAAAAAATAAACAATAGCAAAGGCTGAAAATGCTGTAATATGTACATCACTGCTTCAGACAGAGAAGCCAGCTCTCCATTTTGGCAGCTACTGATGGAGGTGCCCAGCAGAGCCATAGAAATATCCTGAGGATGTTGCTTTCAGCTGGCCAAAAGGACAAAAGCAGTGTTTTGAGGAGTGCAGTCCTGTCTGGCTGGACCAATCACTCAGTGGTTTTGTCTAGCCAGTGTGCAGAGTAGGGAGAGGAGAGAAGACTGAGGCAGAGACACACAGGTGTGTACTGTGAGGTGACCATGCACTGGAACAGAGTGCCCAGAGAGGTTGTGGAGTCTCCCTCTTTGAAGATATTCAAGAACCATCTGGACACAATCCTGTTGAGTGTTCTCTAGGATGACCCTACTTGACCAGGGAGGTTGGACCAGATGGCCCACTGTGGTCACTTCCCACCTGATCCATTCCCTGGGTCTGTGTGATTCTGGGTCTTGAAAGCCCAGGTGACTGGCCTGAAGGACAAACAATACAAAGTCACAATTACTGCATTTTAGAAACTGTTTTCCTCCCCTTTGTATGTGGAACAAGGGGAAATTATAACAAGAAAGAAGTACAAAAGATGCAGGAAACCTCCTCATACGAAGATTTGTTGTCTTGGATATAGAAATCGTTTCTTCCCCTAAGTCTCAAACAAGCACAGAAAAATGTTACATTTTGTTTTCTTTTAAAGAAAAAAAATAAATTGAATCTTATTTCACAGAGTCATAGAATATGCTGTATTGTAAGGCACCCACCAGGATCCTCGAGTCCAACTCATGGCCTGTGCAGAACACCCCAAGGGTCACACCACGCCCCTGAGAGCACTGTCCAGACTCCTTGAATTCTGTCAGGCTGGTGCTGTGATCACTTCCCTGGGGAGCCCGATTCAGTATTCAACCATGCTCTGAGTGAAAAACTTTCTCCTGATATCCAACCTAAATGCCTCCTGACACAACTTCAGGCCATTCCCTTGGGTCCTCTCAGTAGTCTTGAGAGTGAAGAGATTGTTACCTGTCTGTCCTCTTCCCTTCTCAAGGAAGTTGTAGGCTGCAATGAGGTCTCCCCTGTGTTTCCTCCTCTCCAGGCTGAGCAGACCAAGTGACCTCAGCCCCTCCTGATAAGGTTTCCCCTTCAGACCCTTCACCATGCTCTTAGCCCTTCTTTCAACACAAATACCTTCACATCTTTCTTATTTTGTGGTGTCCAAAACTGCTCCCAGCACTCGAGGTGAGGCTGTCCCAGTGCAGAGCAGAGCAGGACAATCCCCTCCCTTGCCCAGCTGGCCATGCTGTGCCTGATGTTCCTGAGGACTTGGTTGGCCCTCCTGGCTGCCAGAGCACTGCTGGCTCATGTTCAGCTTGCCATCAACCAGGACCCTCAGGTCCCCTTCTGTGGTGCTGCTCTTCAGCATCTTCCTCCTCTGTCTACACACATCCAGGGCTGCCTCACACCAGGTGCAGAATCCAGCACATTCCTCACTGAACTTCATATTTTTGGTGATTGCCCAGGCCTCTAATTTATCTAGGTCTCTCTGAAGGGCCTCTCTGCCACTGATGGCAAATTAGATAATGGCAAATTAAGAAGACATTCTTTTTAAAGAGAAATAAGTTCAAACCAAAGTTAATGATATAATATTTCTTCTATTGATAGTGAATTTTTCTTCTCTTCTGAAATACCTCAATAATTTAGTACAGTAAACCTGCAACATAAATATATCCCTTGATGCCAGCATGCTTTGATCCCCTTAATACTGGCAGGCCTCTGTTGCCTCCCACTCTTGATTTTGTTAACAGTAATTTAAGCAGCAATCCTTTCAAGATAAAAGGATTACAACTATATGAAAATGTTGTCTTACAGGATTCAAACAACCATTCATAAAGCTTGTCAGGCAGCTTTACATGCCTTGTACTTCCATAGCACAAGACCCTGAAATCCTTGGTCTGTGCTGAGCGGTTTCCTCCTGCCAGCTAGTAGTCCTAAATTTTATTTTAATTTGTGGTTCAAGTTGACAAAGTTTTCTTTACTGCTCCGAGCACCTGAAAAGCATTCATCTTAAATTAATTAGAAATGAAATTTTAGGCTATTTGAACCACCATTCTGCTTTTACATCGGTTCTCATCTTACTTGGTGAATGTACTGCAATTTTTTAGAGGAAAGGATGTCAGCTGAAGTAATTCTAATCTATAATTGGAACACAAATATGGATGAAATTTGGGGCTTCTGAAAAAGAACATCTGTTAATTTTCAAGAGAAACTAACGACCTTTAATGTGTTTAGGAATGTCTACATGCCATTGACTACAAATTGGAAAAAAATTCTTCCAATCTTTTTTTGACTCATTCTCTAATCTCTAGTCACAATAATGTCACTGAAGTACAAATTTACATGCAACAGAAAAACTTATTTTTGTGTTATTTACAACACAACTGCAGTTATGGCATCACTTATGGTAAATTTATATTAAATCTTTCTAGCATGAATAGCTCCAACTTCTAATAAAGTTAGTGACATTGAGCCATTGAGGATGTGTCTAAAATTAGTTTTGAATTATTTATATGTAGGTATGAAAATCTTTTAAACACTGAACATTCAAAATAAAGGTGTTGAAAAACATTACTTAGTGCCTTATTCAATTTGTTAGTTCTGTACAATTAGTACCCTTAAATATTCAGATATCAAAGACAAATGTTTAAGTTATTAACAAGGCATTTGTCACTTACTTTGTTTTGCCTGTGATTAATTTCATAGTTGCTGGTAAGGTCAGTTCTACTTTACATGTTTAAATTAGTAGAATTTCCATGCAGCAAGGGTTTTCCTTTCTTTTCTCTTAAGACCAGTGTGATAATAATAAACAAAATGTGACAACCAGTGCATTTCTTTTAGATGATCTCGTGGTGTTTCTTCTTACGAGATTAGTGCTGTGAGCAAGGAACTCAATGTGGTGCTCAGTGCCTTCTTTGAGAAGATTTCATGGTGTTTCTTCTCACAAGATTTGTGTCATGAGCACAATTTTTTTTCCCTCAGGCAACCAAGTAATCTCATACTTGGAAATTTCAAATTTTTAATCCCTTGGAGCTGTCATACCCAGGTATTTGTTGGAAACAGGAGCACAATCTCATGCAAATCATATAAATGGAGATTTGTGTTGTAAGAGACAAAAACATCCAACTAAGACAACGAAAACTAGCACATTTCACATGAGGTAATATTAAAATTTAAAAAAAAATAAAGAAAATCAAAAAACTTTAACAGCAGCATGTTCAGTTTCAGGTCAGTTGTGTAATTTCTAGTGCATTTTCTCAGTGGGATAGTAATGTTAGCTTATTTGTTGCCAATAGATGGCAGTGATCACTCAGTTTCCTTCAGGAATAAAAATTCAGTAACAAATTAAGCATCAGGAGATGGGTGGGTATTCAGGCAGATCCTTCTACAAATCCTGAAGTTATTACTATCAGGTGTTTAACCAGAACATTTTCTTACTTTCATATGTTCCAGTGTCAGGTAGCCCTTGGATTAAGGAAACCTCTTTTGATGCTTCCTTTGAAGTCAGTTTCATGGCCTGGTGTCTTCCCAGTACACTGCTGCTCCCTCCTGAGGAGGCAGGTGGGCAGGTGGACTTCCTTTGCTGGCTCACATCACACGGTTTGCAGGCATGTCTTCCCTGCAGCCTTCCCTGTCTGGTTTCTGAGGTGTCCCTCTCGCTCAATGGGCAGCTGCCAAGGGTGACTCAGCAGGCAGCAGCCACTCTCTTTGGAAAGGTACAGTCACAAGCAGACTTGATGGATGGGAAGCTTTGGGGGATGAGAATTGTGAATTGCCTGAACTGTTTGTGTCACTGGTGGTGCAAAGGATCTCCTCATCTGGTGTATGAAATAGATTCAAAATTTCTCCTTTCACTCACTTCCTGTAAGCAAAACAGAAATCAGCCGGGATTGTTGTGCCATCAGCATGAAAGTGAGAGAAGAGAAAAGCAAATCCTCACCAAGTCACTGGTGGGGTTTTTTCTGATCCAGATGGTACCTACTGGCCATGGGTGTGTTTTCTTGAGTGACTCAGAGCACACAAACTTCCACTCCTTCACAAAGATCAGACAGCCTCTTGAAGGGTCTGAGTATGCAAACGGTGAAATATGCAACACATTCAAAATTTTCTCTTTCAGCATTTGCACAGCTTGCCAAGACACAAGGTGACTTGAGCTCAAATATTATCTCTGACAGATGTATCTTCTCCCAACATATTTCAGTCCATATCAAAACATCTCATAGCTTTTGTAAAGGAGTTAACTATTTTCTTTGTTTTAACTACTTCCATGACCACTCTCAGTCCCAAACATTTCTTGAGACTTCAGGAGCCTTTGAATACACTAATCATCACAGATCCATTAAGGGGCTTTGACATTTTACTTCTCCTTTAAATACCTAAGTCAAATCTCTAGATCTTCAAAATACCACACTTATCTGTCACCTAATCATGGTTCCATCTGTAGTCTGAAGGCATTTCTGTTTTTACAGTCTTTATATATTTGGTGATCAGCCAGACATTGTCACTGTACTGGAGTGCCAGCAAAATTAACAAATTAAGAGCTTCTCTTCCAAGTTGAATGAGACAACTCTCAGAACAGTATTTGCACACACACCAGCAAAAGAGAAGCAACAATGGCAGCATATTTTTGCTTATTAATACTGTGGTTAAAACTTTACTTGGAATGAAGAAAATCAAAGCTAGCTCCCTTTTCTGCTTGAAAATAAAAAGCTTTGAATTTTGACAGCTGCTCCAATCTGTACATCTGCAAATTCACAGGAATTCACAGGAGGTGAGCTCACTTCTCCTTTCTAAAAATTTCCCAAGCCATTGACTCACTTTTTCCTTTCTATACCCCTTTTCTCTTCCCTATCACCATTTATACTTCATTAATGTTTTCATAACCACAAGACAAGCATCATGGATATGAACATCATAAAAAGAAATACCTATTTTCCAACCTTGAGATCAATGTTAGACTTCCTAGAGGAACTAGCAAAGGCTGAAGATCTCTGTCAGAGACTTACAGAGAGACAAAAGAGATGTGTACCTATGGTACTGTAAGTACCAACTTGAATTTCTGCTTCGTTTCTGGTACAACTGACTGAATTTGGATCCAGCACACATTCCCTAGTCACAAAGGTCTTCTCTACTCAAAGAAATCGGTTCACCAGGTCTCATCTGTAGTCCTGATTAGCATGAACCAGGAAATATGTGAGCAGAGCAACTTAGTAATTTCGGTGTCTTAGGATGGGAACATCTCGGGGGTTTAAGATGGATCATGGTAGGGATGAACGGGCATTTCTCACCTACCCAGCTTCTAATGCATTATTGCAAACACATAGATAGTAATTTTTTCTCTGTGGCTCAGTAATGACTCAGCTGATACAGCAGGTTTTTCATTCAGATCTGAAATACCACCAAAACCAAGTTATTTCGATATTTACACTCACATGCTCATCTGGAAGCCAAAGATGTTATAGAAAGCAAAGTATGCCTGGTCCATTTTTTAAAGGTTTCCTGCTTCCCCTAATTAAGAGAATGCATCCATATGGAAGAAAACACTTAAAGGAAGACTGAAGAAGGAAGACTGAAAAACACATCAGTCAAAGTTCATCAACTACACAAAAAAAAGTGTCCTAAAACATACACAAATACGTAAACAATTTAAGCAGTTCGAATAAGTTTGTAAGACACAGAATCATCTCAATTTTTTTCTTTCTTTGGACAGTATATTGAGAAAAAAAAGACTATCTTTACACTGACTGTTTGGGTCAACCCTTGTATAAAACATCTCATTACATCCATTTGAACTGCTACTTTTACCACTGAAAAGTTTATACTATTCCTGTAAAAGAATTATATATTTGTTTTGCCTATGTGGCAGAAAACACGTTTTTGAACTTGGTTGCTTCCATCCTTACCTTGAAACAAAAAAGACCAGTACCTAAACATTAGGTTCTCATTCCAAAAACCTGGTTTAATTTGCCCTAAAAAGAGAAGAAGGTCACACAAATAAGCATATGTTTAATCTGTTGGTAATTATCTGCGGTGGGTTAATCCTGACTGGATGCCAGGTGCCCAACACCACTTTGTCACTCTCCTCCTCAACTGGACAGGGGAAAGAAAAAATTACAATGAAAAGCTTATAAGCAGAAAGAAACCCCAAACACTTGCCCCCCCCCACCCTTTATTCCCAGGCTTAACTTTACTCCTGAATTCTCAATCTCTTCCCCCTCCTTCTCCACTGACCTGGGGGTCTGCAGACATTTTTCTCTCACACATCCTCACTCCTCTCTCCCACTACAGTTGCTGTGGCACAGGTTTCTTCCCCCTGATCCTGACTTAAATACATTGTCCTAGAGGCACTACCACCATCACTGATGGGCTTGGCCTTGGCCAGTGGCAGGTCTGTCTTGGAGCCACCTGGCATTGGTTGTGTCAGACCATGGGAGAAGCTCCTGGCAGCTTCTCACAGAAGCCACCCCTGTAGCACCCCTGCCCACATTGGCCATGCAAACCCAATTCATTATGTGACACAAAGAATATAATATTGGCTGAAGGTCTTTCACATTCTCTGAAATGCTTTGGGATTTATGTTCAGTGTTACCTGTAGTCCCATTAATAAGACGCCATTGTAGACCTTCACCACACCCCAATAGAAGGGGATTGCAAGACCCACACATGGGATTATCCTTAACTCTGACCACAGAATATGACTGCAAAAGGCTTCACTTTAAAGGCTACATTAACTTGTCCCCATTCTCATCCTTTCTCCTATCACTGTTCTAGCAGCTTTCTGTGCCAGCTGAGGCAGCTCCATGATTCATCAAATCTCTGCCCCTTGCCTTTGGGTGCTGCCTCCACTCTGTACTCTGCCTTGACTCCTCAATCTAAACTTTGAAAGAGTTCATTGTCTTTCCTGGTACAGGAGAGAATAAACCCATCAAGATGATCTGAAAACATTGGGACAGAAATATCAAGAGGAATTCTGAACACTTATGTGTGAGGAGACAGAAAGCATTGGGTGCAGTCTAAACACAAGATGCAAGAAAGACGGAGGAAACTGCAGCCAGATAGACACAATGAACAAAGCCAGAAATATTGCCAGAAGCAGCAGGAAAAAATGGGAGGGACAACACTGCAGTGGAAGAGGAGTTAGCATCCTTACATGGATAGGAAGACTGCTAGAGAGGAGTCTGGCCTTCAAAGTGAATGAACAGACTTAAAAGACAAACCAGAGAGACTGGTACAACAATGGTAATAGAAAGTATGAGAGTTAATGAAATCATCTAGGCAAGGGTTTTTTCCTTGGAAAAAAAGCATGAACTTTAATTTTTAACCTCTAGCCTCTCTTCTTAGAGTCACCCCAAGATTATCAAAGTGCCAGAAATGGTGCTGACAGCACTTTCAGCAGTTTAGTCATCATATTATACCTTAGAACCACAAGTAAATACTTCAGTCGAGGAGGTCATGGAACAACAGATGAGCAATGCAAAAGGGATGTTGTTCAAGGTCATCTTCCAAAAGCCTTAATTTTAGCAATGTTAGGAAATGTGCAGACATCTTTGGCTGACTCTAGATCCTGTAACAACAATGAATATAGCATAATTTCCTTCCATTACATTTATGAAATATTTTTTATTATTATAAAATTTATTAAATGTAACTGAATTGCTTTTTGTTTAATTTATGTTCATCTAAATGGCACATGATAAAATACTGCAAAATTTCTAAGCTAGTCATAGGTTCTCCCCAACTCAATTAAACTAAGAGCAAACCAATTTTATTTTTCACTCACTACAACCCAAATAATGAAATTCAAGCTGTGACAGTTTAGATGTGGAAGTACAAGATACAGAACAGAGTAACTTCAAATGGGACCTCCCTTACTTTGTTTTGAAGTAGAAACAGATGTAATCTGACACTACCTCCCATGTAAACTAATCTAATCTCAGTATGCTCAGGAGAATGAACAATTACCATGGTACAAACAGCTCATGAAAGACAAAAGGAAAACAACAAATAATCTATTGTATTTTCAGGATGTCTCCAAAATGACAGGTTCAGCTGAATTGAGCAAAATTTGAACCCAAACCACAGAACTTGCGTCCAAGGTCCTTTATAACATCTCCTTCCTTTATTGCACCTGTTTCATAGTTGGTACCAATAATATTCAACATCATTCCCTTTTCAATACTATTCAGAAGGAGAAGAGAATGGAAAAGAAGGGATAGAGTCTGAAACAGAAGAAAAAGAAAATTAGTTGAATTTTCTCTGCCCTCCTGCCTTAGCTTTCAAAACTAGCTAGCCAGGAAGCTTTTAAGAATGAGTGTACATATATTGCCTGATTTATCTTCATATATAAATCTGTGTTTAATTTCTCATTAGACCTCTTCTCTGTTTTGAGTCTATAGAACCAGCCAGAATCATACATCATAGTTTTGACACGTGTTTCACTGGACTTTATTCCAGTGTAAAATTTTAACTTAGCTGTGGCCCAGACTTTCACAGCTGACTCAGTGCATGACATCCATAAATAATGTAATTTATGACACTGAGCTTAGAACCATCAAGACAAGATGCCAGGAAGTTTTCTCAGTTCAGAATGCCTTTTTTCATGTGAGTCTTCATTAGTGTCAACAATTTTTTTTTGACCTTTTTAGAAAGGCGTTCAGACTTCTCACTCCTAAACTCCAGCTAAAGATCGCCTTGATGGTATCTTGAATCTCCAGACTATGCCAGAGGAGTAGCCAGAACTTCTGTTTATTTATGAATTCCATTGGTTTCTCATTCACCTCTGAATAATTCCAGAGTCATTACTGCATGCTTTAAATCTGCCTGAGGGTTTTTTTGTTTCAGAAACCTAAGAATCTACCTCATTTTTTGATCTGATACAGAAGCTCTGAAACATACATGCTCTTCATCTAATTGGCTTCAGAAGAACTCTTATGGTTTTACTGACTTCAAGACCAGAGTGACAAATTTGTTGCTGTAATCTAAGATAAATCTGGATGGAAAAGAAGCCATTAAGAGTCTGAAAACACATTTTTAATATTTTGAGTTCTTGGAAAAGTAGGAAAACCTTATTAGATATTTAATCCTATATTGAGATCTATAACAATCATATATCATATTGCACTTAATAGACTAGAATTGATCCATTCATAATAAAGATGAGTAAACCAAGACTGGTAATTGAGCACAGGTGTCAAACAAACTGTTGCTCTGACCATACAGTTCTTGATTCAGTGAGACATGCACAGAGAGAACACAACAGCAGCTCAGCAATATATATATGTGACCTATATCTAGGTGAGGAACAACCTCCTTTTTAATGAGGTCCCATGCATAACATACAGGCTTTTAAAAGGGAAAATCAACCCAGAGTAGTTAGTCACTGACAGAAATGTATTTTGGTCCTTGGTTGGTATTTCTTTAGAAAAGCAAATGATACCAAAGTTTTCAAAGATCAGAGCTCCTCTGTCCATCCCTGTTTTACAACAGATATTGTACTTGAGTTGGAAAAATACTTAATTGAAACATTAGTTGAATTAATATAGAAGTGTTGTCTTTCACCAAATGCACTGGGATGGGAGGGAAGGCAAAGTGATACAACCTGAGACCGAGGCTATCACAGCTTCACCAGTCAGGATCATTTCCAGATCACACAGAGAAGTTCCAGTGGATGCTCACCCTGTTAACTGTAGATGGTTTAGCTCCTTCAGTAGCTTTTTAAAGATTCCTTTCTTCTTGTGTGTTCTAAGTTAGAATAAAGTTTACAGAAGGCTTGGGGCTAGGTTTAAATATCTACTCATTTCAAAGGAATGGCTATGTTAAAATAAAAGATCAAATTCAACATGCCATAAAACAAATGCATTTTAATATTTCACACAAAATTTGTAACTGTCATATAGGATCATATAGGTCCTAGAATAGTTATCTTGGTGATAACATAGACTTGTTTGATCATGACAAATATGTAATACCTTTCTCTCCTAGTTTCTGGCCAACTTGCTATGGCTCTAATTAGAAAAATCTCATTTGTGAACTGCAAACACTTCATATTAACCCATTAATATTAAAACACAACACAACCTCTTCATAAACAGGAGTTAAATCTTAGAAGAATAAACATGTTCTCAGGCATATAAATAGAGGCTAAAAACCCAAAGTACCTTCTATTAAAGCACCATGCACGGTTCTAACCTACAAAGTTTAGTAAGGTAAATGCAATGAAGATCACACTACTAAAACAAAATTATCATCTGGGGAAAATAATTAATTACAATCTCTAAATAAATTTTGAAAATATTAGATCTAGAGTTGACCAACTTATTGAGAGTACAAGCTGCTGCAAATAGAAAAAAGGTGGTCAAAACAGTAATATTACAGCTGCAAACTTCAGGGATATACAATGGGATGACAAAATAAAAAGGTTTACATGGCTAACATACCAACATTCACTTGAGAATCCAAATGCCCTAAATAGGACTCTGGGAGAAAAAGTAATTCCCTAGTAGGCAATAAGTCTATTGCCTTTAGACAAAACATCCCTGATCTACTTCCTTTTGAGCTCTGATCAAGTCTGGTCAAGTCAGATGATATTTGTTTCAGAAAAGAGATGGTAGGAAAACAAGTTTCACAACCATCCCCTCTGACTCATTTGCCAATTTTCTTTCAAAAGGGACCTGTGACAGATCTTCTCTGCAGTCACCCATCACAGTTGGTAGAAACGTAAATTCAAGATCAGGAAAGGCTTTATAAACATTTAACTACCTGTGCCCTGACTATGAGGCACAGAGATAGCACAAGCAGCAGGTACCTAAAGAAACAAAGGAAGAGATCTCTCAAAGGAAGAGATCTGCAGTAACATCCAAGGGGAAAATAGGAATTGTGCCAATTGAACTTCAGACTGGGTTTGCAGAGTGAACTTTCCTGTAAAATTCTCAGTTTTCAATTTCATCCAAACTTTTAATGTAGCTCTAGTTTACATTTGACACGTTTTACTGGAGTCCACCACAGTTAATGTAAACCCCAGAAGTGGATATGGAACAAGGCACTGATGGATTATACAAGGGAAGAAGCCTGGTTGTGAAATGTTTTTGCACAAATTTAGTCTCTCAAAATAATAGCAACGTCACTAGAGTCAGTAAAATGTACTTAAAATCACCCATTTTATTTAATTTTGTCGTAGCTCCATTGCTGTTTTAAACACATCTTAAAAGAATCCTCCTAGTTTGGCATTATGTTTAGTAATAGAGAATCATGAAACTGTAGGGTTGGAAAATACCTCTAACACAATTGGGTTGAACCTTTAACTCGGCACCACCGTGCTCATCACTAAACCGTGTTCCCAAGTGCCACATCCACAAGTCTTTTAATACCTCCAGGGAAAAGGCATTTTTTCATTGTTCTGCATTTATTGAGGCTGGAATTAATCAACACATGTAAGGAATGCTTAAACTTGAAGAAGTCTCAACAAATTGCTTTGAGGGTCTCCTGGGAATACAGTGCTGGTCCATTCAGCAATAGGGACAATAGCATGCTTCATTCAGGCAAAAACTACAGGGCAAACTCCTGTGTTTTACCCGAGATTGACAGGGAGTGAGCACCTGACTGCTTTTGTGTGGTCTTGAACTGTCACTCAGGCACTCTGCCAGCCACTTCCTTTCTCTGCAAAATGGGGTAAAATTGCTTGAGTAGCACCCTGAGATGCTCAGCAGAGATTTGTGTAAGCACAGCTGCGCCGTGCTCGGCTGAGCGGTGACTGCTGAGAGCCAGAAGCCATAGCTGAGTTCTCAGAGCCTGATGCCTGCAGGGATGACACAGGAATTGTGTCAGTGGAGCTAGCCTGCAGCTAGCAAATGCTTCCTCTTCCATTAGCACAGATGAAAGCAGAGGCAGCTTAGGCCTTGCAGGCACAATAGAGAAATGGCACTGCCTTCCTCTTCATCCTTCCATTACAGGTCATAATGCTGCTCTCCCACTTGCCTCACATATGGCTTGATGGTCTAGCATTGGCACCATGGGAACCTTATCCTCCACTCTGCCCTTTCAGAAGAGTGTTACTCTTTCTACATGCAGTTCTCCAGTTCCCTCTCCCCATAGGAAAGTAGGGTTGGAAGTGATTATCACATAACATCAAGTCTCTCAGCCTTCTCCAAAATACAGCACTGGCAGTTTTTACAGATGCTTGCACAGTCTGCTCTGAAGAGTCTACAGTGCTGGGAGACTCTGTCATCTCTAAAAGCAAACTACTTCAATCCTGTAAGAAAGTTTTACTCTATATGGTTTATTGTCACTTATTGTAATTTAAATCTTTTATTACTAATCCCAATTAAAACAGGGTGAGTGCTTCCTCTTCCGTATCTACCTTTAACATAACTGGAGACCATTATAAAATCTTCCTCAAATCTTCTCTTCCCTTAAGTAACAGCCATCTTTATGGAGGACAAGTGACCGTGATTGTTGGGTTTTTTTTGTTGTTTTTTTTTTCTCTGACATAATAAGAATCCAGGAGAAGCTTTCTGCCTTTTTATTGTTTGGGATTTTTTCTGCAAGAAAATTCTCATGACCATTGCTGTAGGCTTGGCTCTTTTAAAGGCTGGTAAAACAACAAAGTCTGCACCATCTCCCAAAATATATAAATATTTCAGATTTTAAAGGCAAATGCTACTGTCTAGAAATATTAAATCATATCACTACGAATTACCTAACCCTTGAACCAGGTTTTAAAACTGTGATTCACTGAAGACATCAATCAATGATAGAAATAAGCATTTTTCCAGGAAGGCAGAAACCCCTTAATAGAAGACTAAGGCAAATAAAAAAAGATCTGTCTCTTAAATCATAGTCCACCTTACAGAAAAGCCAAGAATCTATAGCACTGTGTATTACTGAAATTGCCTATTAGAGTCCTTTGAGAATTTCCCTTAAGACTTTTGAAACATTAAGACTGAGTAAAGAACAGGAATAAAAGTGCTCTTGATTTTCATCTTGTGTTATTTAACTTGAAAGTGAATATAAAGCAAGGCAGAGAATTCAGCTGGAGGCATTATTTTTGGAAGATGTATTTACTTGAAATGTTCTGACACTAGCAGTTAGGAAAAAAAGGGAATTTAATGTAAAACTATCAGTATTTTCACAGATCTGGGGCTCTTGCTAGGGCTGCCTTGCCTTAGCTTAGCAAATCTGACTCTATCTTCCCAAAGAGCCTTACTGAAAAAGTTTCTCCGAAAATTAGTTTTCTCAAAATCCTGTTTTTTCTCCTTCCCTCTCCTGTCCAAGATGTTTGGATAGAATTAGATTAGATGTTAATCCAAAGCACAACTTTCATTTTTTGTTGATCTACAAACAGTGCACTTGAGTAGCAACTCAAGAGGACAAGATGTGGAGGACAAGATCATTACTCAGTGGCCAAAGCACCATTCTGCTTCATGGTATGAGACTGGCAAAAACAAACTAAAAGCAAAATGTTTACTCTAGAAAGCTCCAAATGATGTCACCACCTGACAGAGATTTTCCCATTGAAATGGTGTATCCCTGTTCATGCAAGCCAAAGCAAAATGAAAGATTGCCATCTCTGTGTAGATTATATACTACCCATGCAAGATTGATTTTCTCTCTTTTACTTACTAAATACTCGGAGTTCCACCGAGAAAGGTGATATGATCACAACAATAAATTTTAAAGCTCTATTGCTCTGATTTTCTGTCTAGGAACTGTAAATCACTTTTAAAATAGAAGCTTAGCACAGAAGAAAAGGCAGTTCCCATTGGTACCTCTCTGTGCTCTGACAGACTATGAAACAGACTCATAGAACAAATGTGTAATCTGTCTAGAAAAGGCATTTTGTAGCATGGTATAAATTTCTGCTGAAGAAAATGCAAGAAAGACTAAAGCTCCTTAATTCCTCAGTGAACTTCTTAAAGCCACGCAAGAAAAAGAATTGGGCAGGAACAAGAAGGATGCAGATTTCCTCCCCAACATCTTAAACTGCTTATGAAACAGCCCAAACTCGTTTAAAAGAACATGTTGATCCACTGGGATTTTTCATCTTTTTCATTTTTTCATTTTTTCATTTTCCTCTTATTAATCAGCTAAGAATTGGAAATGTGTTTTTTCTCACAAGCTTGTTTCTGTCTCAGAGTACTAACAGGGAAAATCTGGAAAGAGACTACTAGAATAATAAAAAAGAATGGTTGACCAATTCTTGCTCTTCTAGTCTAACCTTTCCAAAACCTGATGCCCATACCTAAAGCCAAATTTTTCATGAATGGCTTTGTAAAGGTGGACAACAAAAGCTATGTTTAGGTCCCTGAAATCAAGCAAAGTATTAAAAAAATCTACAAACAAAAAAGAATTGAAGTCAGTATTTACATAAGCAAGTTTACAAATTTAAGGTTTTAAATATTGCGTCCAATGGTCAGGAAAAAGCTCCAATAATGCACAGAAAAAAAATTTTTTTAAAATAAATAATGCATCTTCAACCATTAGAAGTTTTCAAACTTCTTCTAATCTTCAGTATTTGGCAAATAACACTTGTATTTTTTTTTAATTAGTAAGGCACCAACTATGAGAGTGAGAAAGAGGTATGGCAGGAACTTTATAGATACCTATAATGTGTAGTCCACATCCTTAAAAAGCTCAAGGGCTTAGTTTGTATAATACAAATATATACAACATATAATTCTCAAATATAATTTCCCTCTCCAAGAAAGTGAAACCATTTTAATTCACATTAATAAAAAAGTTTACTAGTGCAAGAATGAAGGTGTAAATAAACTAAAATCTAGAAAGCAGGGTAAATCTTCATAATATATACTAGTTTTGCAAGCCAGCTCTGATATACCAATAATTTCTGCCCAAGCACAGGCTTATTACAACTTTTTCAAAAGAACACTTCACTTTGAGTACTGAAGTTCCCTTTGTGTGTGGCAAGTTCTATATTCTGTGACTAACAGTTTAATTCAATCACAAAGATTCATTCAGCAGTACTAAATATTATAACTCCACTGGCACTATGAGCTGCTAAGAAACACTTCAACGTGAGAGCCATAAGTTTTAAGCCCATCATCAAAAATTTAATTGTGTAACATAGGGACAGGAGCTGGTTGCACATGTAGCTCTCTCACCTGATGACTCATATTATTGACTCATTTTAATGATTTTAATGACTCATTGTGATGATTTCAGCAACATAAATTCAGTTTGTTTTGTCAGCAACACACAGATATCAGCGACACACTCCAGAAAGAACAACATAAGCAGCTGAAATTAAATAGAAAAAATAGAAACTTTTTTTTTGAGTATTAGCATTGATGTCAAACACATAGACCCAGTGTTGTTTACAATACCCCTAATTTGCTTGTGGCATTCTTCCCAGAAGAAATTGGCTGTTCACTTGTTGAAGGGTGTTTCTGTTGTCCTTGATTGATAAGGGCAATGCTCTGAAAGGTCTGGGTCACCACTGGTTAGCCACTGTGACTCTAAGCATGTAATTAATTTTGAGACATTTGTGACAGCTGATGTGCTCATATCTGTACGTGTTTGCTCACTTCAATACGCTTGCTGTCCTCTCCCTTTGTGACAGGGAAAAGTGGAAGAAGAAATTGCCACCCATGTCCTCCCTTGTCCCCAGGAAAGCTGCCAGACCTACACCTGGTTTTCTTGAGCTGCCTGAGCCTGCAGCACCCATGTCCCCTAAGGGGTCAGTGAAACCCCAAACCAGTCTGTATCACCATTTCCTAACAGAGCTGAGAGCTGCTAAGATGGGAAATAGCTCAGTCACACATCAGTTTTCTCTGGGTTACTGAGAGCCTGGGCAGGAGGACACCAACTTCATTCTCCGGGTTCTGGGGCTCACAGGCATTCCCAGTAACAGGGGTGTCAGAGGAGAGGTGACAAAGAGAAGTATTTCCTAAATCACACAAGGGCAGCTTGGGTATCTACACATAGATTCAGCCATAACTACTACTAAGTTTAAAAATTGACAAAAAAAATGATGAACCAAATTAAACACGTGAATTATTTAGCTCAGCAGCAAACAAGAACGGGACAAAGTGCCCCCAACTAAGCCATAGGCCAGTCCTCTCTTAAATTTTCAGTACCCAAATTCTCAGTTAGGTTTACCCTTAAATTCACCTTTGAAGAAGTAGCCTAGGTATGTGTAAAGTATCCTCAGATGTGTACCATGCCAGAGATTAACTGTCATCCACTTCACTAAAATCACAAAAAGTGACACTTTTCTGATAACAAGCCTAATCTATTTTTTTATCATTATAGTCTTAATATGCAAAATCTTGATAATAACAAAGTAACATTTTGTTTCCAGTGCTGATAAATAAAACTGAGATCTTTAAAATACATCAACTTTTTTACACAGCTTTTAACAGTCCTAGAGTAACTATGTTATTAAGGTAAAATACTTCATTTCTCAAATTCTTATTTTGTGTAGATAAACCAAATTTTGTTGTGAGGGATCCCTCCACATTTTTTCTTTCTGTTTCTTATTAACTTTTCTTTCCATCTCAGATGAGAAAATATTTAACAGAAGAGCAAACTTCCTGATTACTTAGCCGACTGTTCAAGTACTGACTCTCTGTTCTGATCTCTTTTCCTTCACATGGAACTTTTTTACATAGCAGTTTTACTCAGATCTGTGGATAACATGTCTGAAGAGCATTCTCCAGGAAATGCTCTCATTCTTTCTGTGGCAGACACCTGCAAATGAACAGATAGAAAAACTCCTCAGAGTTTGTCACAAACTCCCTTGCAAAACACTCTATTGGACAGAAAGTTATGGCAAAATAGCTCAAAATGTGTGATGTTTTCTCTGTTGAAAAATCACTTTGATTTAAAAGTAATCCTTAGTCTGATTAGAAGCTACTGAAAATTAATGTAACAAAACACACAGGGCTCCAAAAGTTAGTGGAAAAAACATTTTTTCTGGGCCTGAATCTCATAAAACACCATAGAATCTTCATAGACTCATAATTTATAGAAATTCTAGTTATTTCTCATACGTAGGTCAAACTATGTTTTGCTTCTCTTCTTTACCTTCTTCTGTTTCCATATCAGATCAATGACAGTAAATGCTTCCTTTCAAGCAAATAAACCAAGTGGCCTGGTCCTGGTACAGAGAGCATCCCAGCAGCTCCTCCTGGCTCCACTGGGAGTGACAGAACAGGGACATTCTCCAAATGAAAGTGCACAGCCAGTCACAGCTAGAAGTCCAGTCAGTTTCTTTCAGACTGTTCAACCGGGCCCACTTTTCTCCTCTTCAGTACAGGGCTCAGATCAACAGAAATTTTTCACCAGAAAATCACCAGAAATTTTTCTAAGGGTAAGTAGAAGATAAAACCCTCTTCTATTCCAGTTTTTGCAACAATAAAAGCAAAATAGAGCATCATCATTTGTTCTTTCTGATTTGGTACTATGATTGTTCTTACAGATAGAGAACTACTAACAGCTTCATTTGGGTTTTGTTTCTCTAATAGACATTTTTGTCTAGAAGATAAGTTTTCTAAAGGATTTATCATTCCCCAGAAACCGACTTTGTTTCCTTTCACCACAGTATGAGCATGGGGTAAAAAGCCAATAAAAGATAGCTAAACTTAAAAAACAAAGCTTTCATTTACCTTGGAAGAGCAATGTGTCAGTGAGCATCCAAACCACTATCCCTCATTAACTTTAACAATCATGTCCTTTGAAATAAAAGAATTTTTTTGTTTGTTTTGTTTTGTTTTGCAATGCTATTAGTTGAGTTAGTGTGTAAAAGACCAGTCCAGCAGCAACCAAATTCAGGAGGGAAGTACAAAAATACAAAGCAGGAGCAATTCAGACCTGCCTGGTGAGTTCACAGCTACCCAGTCTGGTCTAAGACAACATGTGGGGGACAAGGAATCAGCACAATGGAATTGAGAGGAGAGAAAACAAGTTTAGGAACCCTAAACTTTCTCTGCCTCATCGGTCAAATGGAACCGTGGGATCTTCAAAGTCAGACACATTAATGTGTGTTAGTGCAAGCAAACTACTCCAGCCTTCAAAGCACAAAATGCCCTGAAAATTCACAGTCCTGCTGCCTGTGCTGGAGCTACTCATGCTCTCTACAACCACCAAATGCTTTGGCTTAATGGGGGCCTTCAGGAACAAGGCACTAGTATAAATTGTAGAACTTGTTTGAGATGAAGTTTAAACTTAGAGGAAAAATGCCTTTAAAGTGGTTTTATCAGGTAGAGTTTTGAAAAAGACTTTTGGAAATAGCATAATCAGTTTTAAATCATCATATGAGGACATATGTGTACTGACAGAGTTAATTAAGTTTGTATTTTTAATGGCCAAAAAAAAAACCATAAAAGGGGGGAAAATTTAGTGATCAGTTATTTTTTCAAGTGATAAGGCAGAATAGTGACATAATTTTTGCCACACAGGATGGACTGTCTGAGAGGAAATGGAACCCTTGAATCCTTTGAGGCCAAGCACTGACTGCTTTACACAGGGCATGAGCCACACTCTAAAGATAATCTGGAGGAAGTCTGCAAAACTCTTCCATGTTGTACCAGCTCCCTAAATAGACAGCAGCTTCCAGAATTCAGAAGTTCCTTTTCATTATTTTTCCAGCAGGACCAATGTATGTTTTCACATTGGAAACAGGGAGCAGGGCAGGCTGTGGACTCTTTCTGTAAGAGATTGGGTTGCCTTCAAAAAACTGAAGTTCAGGCATTTGGCTACATCCCAGCTTATCCACAATATCAAAGAAAAAAATAAAAAGGTCATCAGCCTGTAAACAGTTTCCTATTGAACTTTGAACTATCAGGGCAAGTAATAATTACCATTTTACCATCTTCATAATTGATGCAGAATGTAGCCTCCAAATACCTCTGATTTATATATTAAATACCTCAAATGGTAAACTTTGCAGTCTCTTATTTCCAAACTCACACTATCCAACATACCCATCCCAAAGGTGACAAAAAGTTAAAATAAAAGTGGTGTGAATAAAATCTAATTTCTTGATGGAGAGGCCAAACCAGAAGTTTTGCCAAAAATTTTTTTGCTTCTCAAAGAACATTTGAATATTGAATCTAATGTGGTAGTTTTAGAACAAGAGTACACTTAGATTCAGTAAAGATTTCTGTAGTACCAAGCCAAATAACACTATGGACAGCAATGAAGAACCCTCCTGTTAATTTTTACATGGAAAGTGACATTTTTTCCTATTCTGAAAAATGCAGTGTGTTATATATTTCTCTTCTTGTAATATTTTAAATGTGTTCAAAGAAACACAAATTTAAGAACATCCTTGTGATAAATCATTAAATGCCTCCCATATGAAAAGACACCCTTATTTTCTACATATCAATTTAGTCAGTTCAGCCATTAATTTGAAGTGTGTAATTGCTTCAGTTAACAGTCAGAGAACTCAGAAGCTTGTATCAACTAAGACCATGGCAGGAAATCACCTAGTTCATTATGATTTATAAGACACATTAAAGAATTGAAATAGTGAAGGATTGCCTGGAAAGGATGTCTTTTTAATGAAGTGCAAGAACACAAAGCTCAGCAGGAAACACTCCTACTAAACCTCCTTTAATCACTCACAATTTACTATTTTTTTCTCTAAATTAGAAGTTTCTGTTTGAATGTTTTTATAACTTGTACATAAAGCCAACGAATATTTTGAAGAATTTTTCCCCTCTCAATCTAATTGTAGCAATTTCTGTTAAAATGTCAATGAATATTTGAATTTTCTTAGAAGAGTTAAAGGTGGTTAGAAGGGGGATGATTTCTACAGCACCAAAATATCCACTGAAATGAGAAAAGTGATTTTTATTCAATTCAGAATATGCAGCTGAGTTTTAACCTGATCTGCCTGTTTCTGTTACAGTTGAAAAACACTTCAAAGTTTTGAACTGGTGGAGGTTTAATTTTTACTTTTGTAAAAATATAAAGTCTTAAAGTTACTATTCAAGGTGAGTACCAAGCCCACAAGCTTCTGAAACCCCACCAGCAGTGCACAGAAGGTAAGAGGTTTCTACTCCTTATTTCACCAGTCCATTCATAAACCTTAAGGCTTAAGCACTGGATCTAAACTGTGTTTATTAGATTTAGAACTGTGTGTAGCATTAGAATTGTGTTTTAGAGCTTTAACAGCCCCACAGAAGATGCAGTATCACAACAAGTAAACAGGCAACCAGCTAAGACAGGATATTAAACACTTTATCAAACAGGCTGTATTTCAGATCTCACACAATTACAGTTACTTCCATTTGTGTTCATTTTTTAAAAAAATTTGGGCTCACTCAGCAGGAACATTTTGCTCTGTGTTAAAGCCTGAGGGTGGCTTAGAAAAGACAGAGCTTGGTTTTTTCAAGTTACCACAAAATTAAGTTTATAATACTAGCAACACAGTATAAAAATGTGAGCCTTCTTACAAATACCACTAAGTCCTTGAGATTTTCATAGTCTCTGGCACGTATTGATTTTCAATCAATTTCTCAATTTATAATTTGCATAAACTGGTCCATGATCTAGAGAGAAATCCAGACATAGACCAAAGCTAGAAAAGCCTATTCAAATGCCTTTTCCTTGTGGGCCCCTTGTGGTCCAGAATTAAGTTCAGCAGAACCTGCAGAGAAACCAGAAGGTCACTAACACAGACCCATCTCTTAACAGGGATGATGATGTTTTAGTCATCACTTGTGTGACTGTCTTTCCTTAAAGATTTATGGAAAACGGTCAGATGCAATGGGAACTTCAAGGGTTTCTCGGGTGATGTCTGAGAACCTCAGACTTGTTTCACTGGACAGACATAAACTCAGCCCATCTCATTGCAGCCTGGAGCCTTACAGATTGTTCTAGTTGCCCCAGGACTGACAATGAAGTAAAAGCAACACATTTGATAAGCATATGAATGCAGTAATTTTCACACTGAGAGTCATCTGAAAAATGCTGTGAGAGCAATAGATCAGAGAAAAAAACACACAACATTATTTTCATTTACTGTTTTAAAAATTTCTCATTTTCCCCTTTTTTTTTTAAGGATACTGAAGTGAGAAAAAGGTTTCCTCTTTAAAATGCTTGGTACTGAATTTCTTCCAGATAAAGCATGGCACCTCACTGAGTACCTAGAAAAATTACACACTTTAGGTAGGTGGGTTTCAGCTCTATTATTTGCAGGTGCTTTGACACTTTGAAAACACTGTTGGGTCCTGAACTGTCAGGTGAGCAGTTGCTCCTGTGCCCATAGCATCACTACAACACAAGTGAGAAGATAATTAATGCATAGGTGCAACCACAGGTTTGGAGGGTACTTTGGGGAAAGGAGTTGGTTGATTGGTTTAGTTTCATTTAATTTACAGAATCACAAGCATTTATCTGGTGAAACTCTTGCGAAAAAAACAGAGAAGCCAATAATTCTGAAATGATTGTGTGTGAAATAATTAAATTCCTGCAAAGCTCCACCTCATCAAGCTAAGAAACTAGGAATGACCATAAGGTCCAGACAAAGGCCCTTAGCTCAGGTGTTTTGCCCCAGTTAGTTCTCATGATGGCCACTAAAAAAAGAGAAGGAATTTAAGTATGAACACTGTCTGTGCCCAATTTCCAGCATGCCAAGGAGCAGTTTTATTGACACCTTTATGTACAGACATATCTTACTGTAGTAAGCAATGCAATTTTACTACACTTTATTTAAAAAAAAACCATACTTGCTTTCACTTTACATTTGCTGCCTACTAATTGTATTTGGTTGCTCTCTTTTTGTATCAAGAAATCCAGTGAATAATTGCTGCTCTGTGGCAGCCTTAGAGACAGGTTTCTGCTACCCCCAGGTGCATCACAGCATCTCAAGACTGGCCAGTAAGGTCACCTAGCTGGCTGGTAGCAGTGCTTTGCAAAGCAAGGAGCATTGCAGTTACCCTCATGTGACAGGCTAACCATTATTTCAGGCAAAGCACATGGATTGCTGAGGATAGCATTCTCCTATTGTGAAAGAGTAAAGAAATTATTCAAACAACTCTACGTGGTCTAAAAACCAATTTCAGATATCCCAGGAGCCCACGTGTGATTCTTTGAAAGAGGCTGAAACATTGTCACAAACAAAAACAGCCTTTACCTACAACTATTACACAAAAAATAGGCAACAGAGGTTTGACTGTGGCTGGAAATTGTTTCAGTTAACTGCTGTTTGTATTTCAATGCAGATAATAGAAACCCTTTTAGGCAAATCAGCATAGATAAACTCAACAGACCAAAAATACCCTGAAAACAAGAGGAAAATTTGGTGCCATTATAACAGCATACAAACAAACAATCACAGAAATAACCAGTGCTCTAGAGCATGGAGTCAAGAAATTTCTGTGCTACTTCACAGTTAATACAGGACAAAGCAGACTTCCAAAACTGTTTTCACCCCAAGTGCAGTTAGGGTATGGATACAATGAAAAACTGTTAGGGTCAAGACATCAACAAAGTTTGAGGAGAGAGTGGGCATTTCTGCAGATGACAGGATCATCCACAGTATCGCTGGTTACAACTGATACAGTGCAAGAGACATTAAACCACAGCCTTCAGGATTTAAGCAAATTTCAAATGATTACAACTCAGAATAAGCCTTCAAATGTCTGTGCATTAGCCAAGACCACGTAATCCCATTTTCGACTGATGTATATGATGCTAATCATTGCTGGAGACATGGTACAGGATTACGTGAAGTTTGGACTTAATCCAAGATATATTTCCTCTATGCCAGCTCAATTCTACTTTTAGCTTTTCTGCTAACCCCCTCCAGGGTGCCCAGAAGCAGAGCAACTATTGCCAGCATTTGTTTTAACTTGCAGCCTTGAGACTAAAATGCTCCTGAAGACACACAAAGAACCAGTGCGTCATATAAGAGTCAGGAATCCTTACCCCAAGGAAGATATGTATCAAAATATCTCCCTGTTTTCATATTTTTAAGCACTGCAGAGGGAGAAGCAAATATTCAGGGAAAACAGAGAACAGATCAAAACTTTTAGAAGTTCAAATGTGCTGCCTGAACCATACTTACTGATTTAATAATTTTTCTGAACTCTGAGTTTTTCATGCTGGACTTGGATAGAAAGGGCAAAGACCTGTAGCCAACTTTCAAAACAGCCTTCTTGGTGGTGCAAAAGACATCTGGATTTGAGAAGCCTGGGGAGATCCAACTGCCTTTTCCAAGCATTCCAGTACTATTGGTCAGCATCCCTTCACACACTTAAAAGCATAATAATTTTTTTCTTAATAATTAAATTTCAATCTACTAATCTGAAATTGAAACATTTAGTCAAGCTGATTTTCCATGCTTACAAATACCCATAAAGCATTAAATTCCATGGTTCAAGGGGGTCTTTTGTTTAAAGTAATCACAAGATTACAAGGGCTGGCAGTTCTCAGTTCTAATGACACTACAAACATTCAGCATACCAGCACTTCTTTCTTTTTTTCCTCTTCTCTGATCAAGCTGTGAAAAAAATGAAAAAACAGAGCAAAGTCTTGATATCAAATGAAAACCTACTATTTGATCTCCTGGAGCCAGACTTTCATCTCATGGATTGTTATAACACGGCCAAGAATTATACCCAGCTATTCTTTGACTAATCCAACATCCCCTTCATAGCAAACCCTTGAGATTCAGCATAAATCAGCACCCAGAACTACGAAAGAATTCCTGGGAAACCTCTAAATCATCAACTCCATTAAAAATAAGGAATGCGATTGAAGATAACAAAACATAAGTAAGGCCTCACAATATTGTTCTTTTCGTTCTAGAACTTTCCTTTCTCGTTCAAAATTAACCAATTCACACAGTATTTTTTTCTCTTTTGCACGCCTCGTTCATCTGTCCCAGTTTCTTTGCTGCTTCTGAAGCTGCTGAAGCCTTATCTTCACCTTTTTTCATCGTTCCCAACCACTAATAAACCTCACACATCTGTTTTCCCAGAGTAACAGATGTTGTTGCTCAACGAAGACAACAGTCTGTATGTTTAGGCTATGAAGTGCAGAAAAAGCATTTAGAGCTAGTTTCTGCTTTTTCTCAGTAGATGCTTCAAAAATACAGATTCTGCAAAGAGAGTGTATTTCCAGTGCATGTGCCCAGGGTTTACAAAGCAAACCAAACTGCAGTGGATCCAGATAATTCTTGCTGCTCAAGAGGGCAAAAAGCAGTATCTTTCTCATATATAAAAAATCAATGTTTTAGCCCTCAAGTGGCTATTAATTGCTTGCAATCAAATCCACTACAATTATTTTATTTTGAGCCAGATTATAATGTATGATGCATTAATGCATACAAATTGTATTAATATGATTCTGCTCTATTCCTTCATGCTCTGGTTTTGGGGCTTGTTGCTCACTAACACAGTGCAACATTCAGCAACAAAATATCTCCAAACTGAGACAGAGGAAATAGATTACAACTGGTGTCTAGCAACCCAGCCAGCAGAGCCCAGAAATTATCATTCTGCTCATGGCTGATATTTCCCATCATGGCTGTTAAGTTATTTTCATGAACTTTTGGGAATCCTGGGCAAATAGGCAGGACAAATTAGCAGGAGAGATTGTCAGTGGGCATCAGGGGCACGAGTGCCCATTCCACAGGGCACTGCACAGTGTGTACATACCTGGGACTGTGGGTTCAGCCTGTGACACGGTGCAGGAGCTGCCTCCAAGTGTCCCCTCAGCACAGAGCATCAGCAGGGGAGCCCAGAGACCCCCGGCTTTTTCTGGATACATCGCCCTGAATCCTGCTCCAGACACATCCTGGCTGCTTCTGGGACCGCACTGCACATGAAACTGAATAGTAACAGACTGTGTATTAACATGGTCTACAGACACAGGCCAGCTGTCTCTTGAGTAGATGTTGAAATAACAAAAACAATGGAAATGTAGCAAAATGTTCTATAAGACTGCCTTAGAACTAAATGTCTGTGATCCCATAATTTAATGATCTAATTTTCTTAGAATTTTGCTTTTTGCAGAGAGCTTGCATGTATTTGGAAAAAACTGTTTGCCCATTTGAGTTTGCTCAGCAGTTATAATAAGAACTTCCTCAATTTCTGTACTCCTTCTGTGGAAAAGATGTCACAGCTCTCAACTGAAAATAAAAATATTTCTAGACGGTTGTGGATGTTTTCCCTTTATAGAAACTTGCTGGTTTTCTCATTATCACATTTTGAAGGCTGCCAGCCTTTTCCCATAATACATTTTGTAAAACTATTCTCCCCCACCTATGTCACCTCTAACTCATTTTGCTAAATATCCAATTTTTAAAATATTGTTCAAATTTACCTTCACCCTTCTCCTTCATTCGCTGTTAGGGCTACTCTCACCTATGTGCTAGTTTCTGCAGATCTACTGCAGCACTATTTAGTAACCATATTTGGGTAAATTCTTTCCAATTTTATTTGCCTATCCCTCCCAGTTTCAAGAGGGAGGGATAAAATGCCTGAGAAAAATACACAAGAATGATCAAAATAATACACAGGTATAGTTTTGGCAGAAGCTAACAGAGCTCCAAATACTTGATAATGCTATTTCAAAACAGCTCAGTGCATAAACAGTTTACACAAGGCTACAAAGTCAGATTGTAATTAAATAATTCATATTTACTTATGAGAACTATCATAATTCTAGGAGAGAATTATTTTAAACTACTAAACCAGGCCAACTATTTTAATGACACAGCCAAAATCAAAACATATGTATGTTGTACCTACATGTTACATACTCACCTATAATTGGATCTATTACATTTATGAAAAAACCTAAATGTCAGACAGTAAATCATAAAAGTTCATTATGCCTTTCTCTGAAAACACATCCTCACACTTGTAGCAGTGTAGAAGGAGCACCTTTCACGTGAAAATGATAACATTTTCATAAAATACTGGCCCCTCACCTACAAACTCTCATCGCTCTCAGTGGACCACAGCTCAGATTTACAATATAACAAAGTGCTGTATTAGCCAAAGGTTTTAATAAATACGGGTCAAGCCTGTGCTAAGAAGCACTTCACAGCTGGGATACACTTGTCCCTAATGAGGTAAAACTATCAAAGCTGGAAGTTTCTTACAGACAGTTTACATTTTGTGATGACATTCCCTTGAATCTTAAATATAGCAGCCTTTCTTGTTTGTGGGCCCAGAGCTCTCCTCTGGGAATGGAAACATTAGCTACTGATGAAAGTATTCATGAACTCTTTGTCATGCTGTTTTTATGGAAGGAAATTCCATCTATATCATGACCACAAACTGACAAGTAAACTAATCTTTGCTCCTATGTATTAGTCATATTTTCCCTTATGCTCTCTGTAGAGCTAGTGGCACATGCGTATTTAATTTAATTCTGTATAAATATTCAACAGGGCCTTTATCATATCACCTTGACAGCTCATTTGGCCTAATAGCAATTAGCCTTAGAGCCAGAAAAACAATCAATTTTTTACACTTAATACAACAGCATGTGACGTTTATCAGCACCCAGCCTTGCAGAAGTGTATTGCTGATTTAAGAGTAACTAATCCTAACTCTGCACATCTTAGAGGAACTGGCCAATGACAACCTGTATCTCTGCTTTTTTGTTCACTTTCAGTTACAATATTCATTGATTTATTTGCAGGTTTTACTCATTATTGTGTACAAGCATTATTCAACTAAGCATTCAAGCCATGATGATGCACTTGAATTCTGCAGTCAGGAAGTGAGGTGATTAAATAAATTTAACATGGTTAAATGGTTAATTGTGAAGAGTATAGAGTCTGAATATATTCTGTGATTATCATTTAATATTCAGAACAACTTTGTGACACAAGACAAATAAACAAAATCTCTCTAACATGCCCTCAGAACAGTGCCAGTAGCCTTCTGAAAAGATTTGTGTTTCCAGCTCACCGAAAACCTCTGAGACTGCAGAGAGAACTTCTCACTTTCATCATCACCAACAGGACACATTTCTGCACCACTGTGAACATGACATTTGCCATTTGCCATCGCAGGGCAGGCACTGTCACTACATGTAGCTGCATAGTTTTCTTAGGAAGTGATGGAGAGAACCTTCCCACCTCTTCTGTCTCTTCTTTGGAGGATACACCATCCAGTGTTCTAGCCCCTCAAAACGCCATAGCCAACAGAGATGGAAGGGGAGAGAGCCATGACCACGCTGCTGCACTGATTGTGCACTGCATGGGGCACAGGGAAGCAGTCTTGGAGCTCTGTGCACTATCTTGAAATCTCTGGCTCTACTCCATTGCCAATATTACATCACTGCACTAGGACAGCCCGACCAGTTTTCAAGCTGCCATTGAACTAGAGGACAGCTGAGTTCATCTTTCCCACCTGTGCTATTTATATGCAGGATGTTCAGGAAATGTATGCTGCACACTGCTCTATTTCTGACCAAAACATATGCTTTCAAGGCAGCCTACAATCACATACAGCTTAGAAAGACAGTGTGATGGGGGGAAAAAAATTCTTACATAAGCTCTAGCATCACTTCCTGTAATACCAATTGAATTTGCCCTAAAAGCTAGTGATGGTGAGCTCAGAGGTATCAAAAGTGGGTTCAACAATCCGAGGAATGTGTCTGTCTGAGCAGCCTATTTCCATGATTACCCATTCTGCTCCGCGATGTCTTTCTTACGTGGGAAGATGCTCTAACTGTTTAACTTCATCTCACTGGAATGTGTTTTGCAAATGTTTTAATAAGTTATGACCCTACTTGTCTATGCAATGCAGTTCCTCAAATACCTCAGTTGCTCCTTTCAGCTGTTTAAGCTGCAAATTCCATAACACCCGTGATGTTTAGGAAAAAGGGAAGTTTATATCTTGCTAAATAGGGCTGTTGCTACCCCAATGACAAATTCTCTGGACAGATTAATGTCTGAGAAAACTTTTTTTCTATATATGATTTTAAGGCATATTTATTATCTTTCATGGCTTCTAGTAACCCCTCACACCATACTGGATGTTTTTCACCTCCCACAGCATGAGTGTCACAGGAGATGTAGCCTGTTTGGAGATCTCACCACATCTGGCACCTACAGCAGCTGCAAAGATGCTCACACTCTAGTACACTACCTCCCACTGAAGTGCTCATTCCCAGAACTGGCACTGTATTCCACAAAGACTCAAATCCCGAGGCATGGGAAGCTTTGCCATTCATTTGCTGTCAAGAAGCCCATCATCTGTGTTTAAATGACTCCTGAATATTAACTATACTATCAGAATAATAATTAGGCAATCATTTTACTTAACAAAACCAATCAGAGAAAGATCAAAAGGTTAAACATAGCTTCAAATATCGTTAAGGGGAAGAAAAACCCAAACAATAAATCCAGCTTATCATAATGTTTCAAGAAGGCCAGCATGAAGAGATTGATAAATTATTTTGCCAACACATCTAATGGGACCTGGGGGGAATCATCTCCTGGGAGGTTTGTCAGTCACGTGAGCACTGACACTTAGAGTCACTTTTTGTCAGTATTCAACTTGCTCAACACATCAGTTCCCGTTACTGCTTATGAATATAACAGAGACTAATTTTAAAAATATTCTAACATTTCTAAATAAACACTTCAGTATGATGTCTACACATTCAACACAATGAGAGCACCTTCAGGTATTTTCTGTCCTGGCAACAGAGCACTGAGCCAGTGCAAATCTGCCCTAGAGATAGTCTGAAATCCACCTTCAAGATTAGCAGTCATCTCTGGGACTTCTAGTCTGTAGGCTGTACAAACACAGAAGGAGCACGGGCAAAGACACAGCAGACACAGGAACTGGGCCACTTGTCCCTCCTGAGAGATGGGGAGTCTCTGCCCTTGGAGATGTATCTGGTTAGAGCAATAGTCTGGCTTTTAGATTTTTGTGAATGTACCTTAGATTTCCACAGACAGAAAAATAAAACCCCAAACAAACACAAACCACCAACATCTTACATACTTTTAGAGATCGATCTATGCAAGCCAGTCAAAAAACAGGAATAAGACACAAAGAGCTTCAGGAAGAGAAGATGCTTTCCTGCTCAACATAGGCCAGCAGACACAGGATCACTCAACCATTTTTGAGCACATCATACCCTCCAGGCCCTCTCTAAAGCATCCTGGGCCAGCGACCCGCAAAACTAAAACATGAGCTGGAAAATAAGCCATGTGCATTGGATTTAGGAGTTAGGCCCTTTTTTTTTTTTTTTCTTTCAGTTCTTATTTTTAGAAGGTAGGATTAACCACTGTTACAAATACTTATGAATTAGTGGGAGCCTTGACATCAAGACCGAGTGTCCTTGTGGAAGACAGACTCATGTTTTAAGCTATTTTTATGTAGGCAAGTTGAGTTCAAGTCTGTCCTAATAGAGAAAAAATATAATGGCCTATAGAGTGCCAAACTAAGGCCAGATTAAGTGACCTAATCAGTTTTCTGACTTAAATGCTATAAAATTAAAAATACATAAATAATTATGAAAATACTCATTAAACAGTAGCAAGAGAAGTAACCCCTTGCTTTTCTGTCAGATGGAAGAATTCCTTGTTCTGGCTGAAGACAGTTATTCTAAAGCCTTCCTTTAACACAATAGAAATAGATCTGTCTAAAGAAAAAACAGTATTTATGGTTTTCATTATTTACTTTTTAACACGAGGTCTTCTATTGAATTACTAAAAATAAATTTGTATTTATCCATAATTGAGACACTTTGTCACCACAAAGATTACTCTAAGAACATAAATTCTAGCTAATGTTCACTGCTCAATGGCTGTTTTTCCTTCTGAAGGCACTTCATCTAATTATCTTGTAGTGGAAGACCGCTCTAAAGGGTCAGCTTCCAAAATAGTTATCTAGATGTTTAAAATCATTATAATGAATGTACACTTGTTTAGCCTCAGGACATAAAGCCAAGAGATTTTTACATGACTGTTTTATTTTTCCCAAGATTAATTATCATCAGCTTTTTTCTCCTTTTTTTTTTCCCCCTCTTTTAATACCTTTCTTCAAGTATCAGATGCACAGGATGATTTTTAAGAACATATTTGGAGCAAATTTAAAATTCTTTTTCAGAGATGAGATTAGATTTTTTTTAATTTTGAAAAATCAAGTATTCAATTAAGCAAAACACACAGCTTTAATAAAATTCAAAAAGACAGCCTTTCTCACCAAGAGTATTTTTTTTCGGCGCATCTTTTTCTTTGTAGATAGTCGTTGGTTCCTTCATTATTTTAAAGATATTGGAGAAATGTTGCTGCACCATTTTTTCCTGACCAAGCTGCATGACCTTGCAACATCTCCCAGGGTGTGTTTAATATCCAGGACTGCTTGAATTCTTGCAGAACACTCCGTATCAGTTAACAGACAACCTTGTCCATGGCATTACAGATATTAGAGCAGTCAAAGGTTCATCACAGCAAGACACTAATAGAAACCATTCTTACTAAAGATAAGGCTTCTCATGAATAATGAAAAAAAAAATCAAAGTCAATTTAATCAGTTGTCTTTTGGCTCATATTTCCTGTCACAGACAACTTTTTCCTAATTCAGAAAACAGTATTTCAAAGCAACAGCAGTTTTTATATTAGTTTCATAACTTCATGGGAATTTCCCACTATTGTGGTTATGATATTCAGACCTGTAAAGCATCAAAACCACCTTTTCTCACAGATGCCCATCCAGTTGTGACTGCTTTCCCAAAGAACAATCTCTACCCCTTTCTCCCACTAATAAAATTGTGTAAACTCACAAATTCCTACTATACGCAAAAGGAGACAAAAAAAAAAAGTGATAAATCCATGCCTCCTAAAAATTGACAAAAAACATTCCAAACTCTGGATTGTTAGGATCAGTCTTCTAAACTCAGTTTATAGGTGATGTTTTGCTGTTGCCTGGATTTGTGGGTCTTTCTTTAAATAGCACTGTTCTTCCATCAGGAGACATTACATTAATTTCATTTGGCATCACTGGGCCTCAAAGCAAGAGAGATGCTTTCCTTCAGAAGGACAGAAAGATCTGGCATTTTTAATTCACTTTCTTGTGTGTGTTGAAGTAATTTAATTCTCTACTTGCCCTTCTCAGAAGATAATCTTGTAAGAAAATGAAGGTAACTTATTTGTAAACATTGTTATCAGAAAGCACCACCTTCTTCTCTGCATCCCTCATGCTGCTGCCACAGTGTCAGCTGCTGGCATCCTAAAAAACAAGGATTGATTGATTGATCCTTTTTTTTTTTTCAATTTTTAACCACTGAATGTTTTGACACTTCAGTGTTAGATGAACTGCAGATGGGTCGGTTTCTAACACTTTTATTCTGGGTTTTCCCTTAAACAAATCTGAAAATGGCAAAAAAACCTTGAGGGTACAGATCCTAGATCTTTGAAGGCTATGGAAATTTTCTTTCCCCCCATTGCTTTGGGATGAGGAATCCCAAAGGAATCATGTATCTAAGCCTGACCTTCTCTGCAAAGTCCTGCACCTCATGCTCAAACCGTGACTCATTGCAAACTTTAGACTATCCTTCATCTCAAGTCCTTGTGATGTTTCTCTGTAGTAGGTAATATTGCACCAAAGCCTAAACAAGGGTAATGGCACAAGAAATCCAGCATCAAAGTGTAAGACAAGGACTTATTTTTCCCAAAGAACCAATCAACATAACATCAATCTTTCCAAAACCACCAGCTTGGGGTTTTCTTGCTTGTCTCGATCTTGAACATGTACAGCAGAACCTTGAGCATTTCTTCAGGATGTCTAGGCAAAGCTGTATTTGGAAAGGGCTCCTCACCACCTCTGAAACAGTCAGAGGCTTCCATGTATTTAGCTTAATGTATCTTTAGGTAACACGTGAGGGAATGTCATTCTGCTCTGGAAATACAGCCCCACGCAGGAGCAGATATCTTTATTAACTACCCCATGTAGTTGTATCTTAGGAACAGGGAGGATTATGTGAACCTTCTTCCATGCCAGAAAACCAGAGACACCAGGAAAATGAGGACCCATTGGAATACTCTGTGAAGCACCTAGGAGCCTTGAGAAAAATTTCCTTCCTCCTTCAAAGAGGAAAGCTATTTCTGTCACAGAAATATCTAATCTGTGAACTTCCAGGACCATTCTAGAATCTCTATCATATTGCTAATGTTTACCTCAAACCTGAACAGCATCATTTCCATTCTGGTATTCCTTACAAATACAGCAGCTTTTCCAAGTAGCTAATGCCATGAATAATCAATTTTCACTTTTACCCTAAAGATAACAAATTTTTTTCTTGCCTCTTCATAGCTTTAATATCTTCCTGAAATGCAAGCAGCCATTTTCCCCTTTAATTTGCCATCAAAGAGTCACTGAAAGCATGAAGTCTTCAGGTCAAAAGCAAACCATCAGCAGGATGACCTTAGCTGCCTGCTGGAGCACTGCTTGTTTTCTCCTTCCACAGTTCAGCACTTTGGGGTAGCAAGTGATACAATTTCTCCAAGGCAAAAAAATCAATATACATTCTCCCACAGAATCAAATAATAGAGATGAGAAATCAGAAGACAAGGAAAAAAAATGAGGGCTAAGAAGGTGGAAAGAAGCTCAAACTGGAGAATAGGAAAAATATGCTTACCAGTTGCAGACTTGTAAGGCCTGGTTTATATGCAACAGGGACCTGGAGAAGCAACTCAATTGAGACCCTTATTTCCACCTACCAAAAAGTGATACAGAGAAGTGACTGGTATTCTGAGTAACAGCTCTACAGAAGTGAAACTACAGTATAGCCAAACAGTGTTACTTATCCTTAAGAAAGCATCCTCTAAGTACAGTAAAATACTGTTAGGAAAGTAATTCTAGTCCAATAGTCAGCACATTACTTTATCCATTATCTGTAGTTCTCCCCATGGGATTTGTTCCAAAACTCATATTTCTCAAAAAGCTGTGGGTTTTGGTTCTTCTAAAGCACAAAGATTGTGTAGACCCATTTGTCCCTTATAATTCTTTTTATATATTTTTAAAAATATATTTTCCCTCACAAGTCAAAATTTAAAAAAGAGAGGATACAGAGGCTAAAGGAATGCCTTGCAGGAAATTACTCTTTTTTTATGTCTGTCTTCAAAACATGCAACACTTAAAAGCAGGCCTAGAGGAAGCTGGTCTAATGAAAGGACTAATCTCCAGTCAGACAGAAACAGACAAGGGGAATTATCAGCTTTACATTAGGCACATTCAAAATAATCACAGAGTAACACGGCTACCCACACTGGAA
>VWZV01005310.1:0-11669 GCA_013397155.1 Irena cyanogastra | reverse complement strand
CTGCTTTCATGCTACATAACCTATATAGAAACACAGGTTGGAGGCATAGCTCAGGCATATTGCCTTAGTCAAAGGATGAAGCACAGAAGGAAGAAAGCAGGGAATTCCATTGAAGGGGTTTCCACATTTGTTCTCTACTTTTACTGATCATCAAAAACAACTAGAAACTGTCTCAAACCCACAAAATAACCATTTTAATAGCCTGCATACCTAATTTGATGCAGTCAAAAAAACCATAGGTTTTTTTTTTTTTTAATCTGGTTTTAAAATAAGAAAGCACTTAATTCTATATATTTAAAAATAAATTTAAACATTACTTATGTCAAAGAATTGCATGAGAATAATAGCATTTTTTTATTTTTTTTTTTGCTTTTCACTGAAGTAACCCACAGATTTTGTGTTGTGTTATATAAAGACTCCTGGATTCTTGGGACACATTTAAAATAGTAACTTGCCACAATTCATTCTATGCACTCAAAAATTTAATAATAGACCATCCCTGAGTTGGAATTTCTTTTTTTTCCCCACATCTAGAAAGGTTTTCAAATGAAAATAACTATTAAATCAACTCCTTCCACTTTCATGTGGAAGATAATCACATGCTTGTTTAAAAAGGAGTAACTAAACATGCAGAAATTAAGTGCTACTATTGCTCTGTCATTTATCTAATAACTGTGTTCATAGACTTAAAAAAAAATTCTCTCGGAAAGAACTCAGTGGAGGTTATGCAACAGTGACAGGCATCATCCCGTTGAAACTATTAATCTATTTTAGGAAGCTAAAAATGTGGAGACCTTATCTTCTGGAGGTGTGTTAAGGATATGGAAATGCCACAAGTCACGAGAACCGAATATTTGTGATCGGGAAACATCAGAACTCATAGAGCAGCTGACTGCATTTTTGAGGGGGCTCATAAATCTCTACCTCTTGCAGCATCACACTGTATAAAAGGGGGTGAGCTTTAAACAGTGTCCTGGGTTTACTTTCTTTGAGAACAACAGGTGCAGAACTGCTTTACCAGTGATTCTGAGATGACATGCTTCAAGGTTAAACTTCAAGAACAAGAAGTTTCAGAAATTACTTTTAGTTCCCCTGGCCAAGGCTCTAAAACCTGTGCTAAAATGGTTTTTCCATCTTGGTACCGATTTCTGGGACTAATGTTAAGAGGAATCACAGGAAGCCTCTGGCACAGCTATGTCAACCCCTCCTCTTCCTGTTGTCGTCTTCCTCACCCCTACATCCAGGGTCAGAACAGCCACAGAAGCCTGGATCAATGCAAGAAAAGACCTGCAGCAAATCAGCATCCTAAAGAACCTGCCTGTGACTCTGTGCTGTATGATCACAGGCCACCGTCAGCCTCAGAGCTCTGATCCCACTGAGGTCCAAGGCTCCTGAGCACACATCCAACAGCCACTCCCTCCTTTGTGCCACATTTACTGACCACGCAAAGTACAGCTGTAAGGGAAAACAACACCCAGCTCTTTGCAAAGCAGCTCAAGTTGCTGCAGAAATCTCACAAGGGGGGAAAAAAAAATCTCACCAACCCAGGGAGATTTGTTAAACAATTTAACAAGTTAAATACAACAAATTTGGAGCAACTGAAAACATGAAGGGCAGGTGAGGAGTATTTACGGAAGCTGATCTGAATTCTGTGGCAAGGAGAAGGCAAAATGTCACCAGTGAAGATGGCTATCATAAACTCTTAAGGATATTCTTCTCTCACTGGTCAATATGCAAAGTTCAGCAAATGAGAAAGGTAGCCATTAGCACAAAACAGCAGATTTGTCATTTTTCTCACCTTAATCAAGTTTCCAAGAACATCTACTGGGCAATGACTGAATAACCCCTTCATTAGATTTCCTTCTTATTTATGTTAATTTATGCTTAGAAGTATGAGACATACTTCACAGACTTATTTTCCTTACAATAAAAATAATAATTCCTAGTATAATTTTGGTTCTCTGTATCAATATTGAGGATGCTTGAACAAAAATTTCTATAGTTAGGAAAAAATCAAATTATGCACTGAACACCTGAATACGTTTAGATTTCATCCTCTATAGCTGCCACAGGAAGCAAGAAGGGAATAGACAATGCCATCTCTAAAATGTTGATTTTTGTCTCAAAATTTGATTGCCAGTGGAATTACAGAATTATCTACACTAGGCTGAGATTCTGTGACATTCCAAGATGTTCCTGCAGAATAAACTCTTGTAGCCTGTTGTTTAAAACAAAACACGAGATAACAGGTGTACTGATTTCAGTTGCTTGGGAAACACAAAACCAATAAATAAGTCAATGTCTGATGGGTAAAAGAACACAACAAAATAAGTTGGTAAAAAATTTAAAATACCCTTTTTTAATAGTTACAAAAACAAAACCATTTTAACATCTCCCATCTCCCCTTTTCATAGTTTCTTAAGGTATCCATTAAAATACTTAGTTATAAGAATGTTTTGTAGGCAGGAAAGGTTTTGTAGGTGCTACCGATGCCTACTGAACAGCTATTCCTCTGCACAGAAAGCATTGCAGTTTTGATGCTTGACTCTTGCAGTTAAAGAGAGAAAAACCCAACCAACCCCAAACACTAAGACCCCTTGGAGAAAGCTGTTTAATCAGTGGCCTAGCAGTTAAAGTGAGGTGCCTTCCCCCAAGAGCCAGATGGCCCCTTTCATGCCAGGCCACATTGTGGCATCTCTACTCACAGCAGAGATCTCCATCTCCATCTATGGAACTTTTCAAGCTCCTAAGAGTTGAGATTTTCCAAAAAAGAACTTTGTACTTCACCCTAACCAACCAGCTCTAGCAGATCAAAGCTTCCGCACAACCTTTTTTTTTGTCACCAGTGAATAGGCTACATTACCTGCGGGCAATGGAAAATGTGATTCATCTACACAATGAGACAAACACATTTGCTTCGTTTAACCATACAGGGATACAGGGAATGGACTTGAGTTCTCAGTGGTAAGTCCCTCTTTCTGAACTCACTGAAGAGTTGAGAAGAGGTCAAATGACACTAAAAAGGTAGAAGAAGAGATTAAAATAGACAGTCCAAAGGTACCATGTAAGAATCATGGCTCATCCTGCTTCCTGTGCAGTGTTGGGTCATAACTTAAACAAAATTTCTCAAGATGATTTCTAGGTGACTATAGGAACAAAAAGTCTGAAAGTTCAAGATGACACTTGTAGCTTGGAAAACAAATGATTCGGCAGATGGAGAAGCGTCAAGATTGATTTTTTTTCTTTCTTTTCTTTGAATACATTATGGAAGTCTAATATAAAGCTGAAAGATGCAGAAGATCTCTAGACAGAAATTGAAACCTATAAAAGTCCACTGAAAATAAATTACCATTTTCAGGTAAAAAACTGTAAAAAATTGATTTTTTTAGTGTGTGTGTATATTAGGTCTCAGTCAAAGAAAAACACTAAGTACGTGATTTAACACACACACACATTACAACTGTGTCTCTTGTATTAATATGGAAAACTGGTTTACAGAGTAAGAACTGACCCACACGGATACCAATACACACTTTCCAAAGGTGTCTGAGAATCACAAGTATCAAACAGGGCAGAGAAGCAAGGCTGCAAGTTTTACTTCGTGTCACATGCCTTTGAACACACTGCTTCACCTTCTTGCTTACATAATGGAGAGAACAAAATGATGAGAGCACAGGATTTGAAGATATAAAACTGCTACAGTAGGAAAGAGCAGCCCAAACATCTCAAATTGGTCACCCTGGTTGTCAGGTACCAAAAATAAGTAAATTATCTGGAGAAACTCCGGTCTTATGTAAGAGATACATAGCAAACATTCTGCTCAGAAATTGCCACCATAAAAAGGACAAGAATGTAATCATATGTTCAAGGCAAGGTTTTCATACATAACTGAGAACAGATGTGGAAGCACGAGCACAGGAAAAAAAGCACCTAATTAGCTAATTGAAAAGCGCATCCTCAGGCATATAAAATCCAAGTTTGACAAGCAGTCATAAGCTGACATTTCTCAATTTTTCAGTGCCAAAATAGAAGCATATAACATCATAGTATATATACATATACTGTATCATACATAGAATTGTGGAATATTCTTGATTGGCAGGGCCTTTCTAAAGGATGTCTAGCCCAACCCCCACTAATGTGGGTGGACACCTTCAACTAGATCAGGTTGCTCAGAGCCCCATCCAGTCTGACACTGAATGCTTCCAGGGATTAGGCACACACCACCTCCCTGGGCAACCTGTCCCAGTGTTCCATCACCCTCATCATAAAAAAACTGTTTTATCTGGTTTAAATCTACCCTCTTTTAGTTTAAAACCATTACCAGCCACCCCATCCTACACCTACACTCAAAAGATCAGGTGTTCCAGAGCAGCAGCAACACTGTATATATACTTACATTCTACTGTTAACTTGGAAATTTTTTTTGAACTCTACAATGTAGTGTTAGAAGGTCAACAGAAGCATATTTAACTGCATGTATCATATCTGGGGCAAATTATTTGAGCTTCCAAAAATTCACGTATAAGTAAGAGCTTTAAGGAACAGAAATATTATTAGTATTACATGGTCTAAAATTAAAATAACATATTTCACTCCTTAGCTGTTTTGTTGATTTTAAAAAATACAATCTCTGAAAAATTACTTCAGTCCAATTCAAGAAATCTTAGTATATACCAAAAAAGGCTATTTTTAGTTTACAGCCTTTTAAAAGCAGACAGTTGGTTTTAGTCAGCTGATTTCAACTGAAAATAAATACCTTTTTTTCTGTATAGTTACATAAAATAAAGGTCTCTTCTGAAGCTTAAAAAGCTATCCATTGTCTACAAAATTATCACTTGTTATTTACAGTATTCCATATTGTATTCAATATAAGTAAAACCTTTTTCTACCATTTCAGTCATTGTTAAATCATTGTTAAAAATACACCCCACCATTCACAAGACATGGTAGACAATAAATGCTGACCAGCACCCCACAAGAAGCATAGCCTAGCAGTCTCCTCGTTAGCACTTTGATTATATTAGACATTAAATGCTGACATTTCAACTGCTTAAATTAACAGGTTCAGAGATGGACTGGTACTTAGAACTGACTGCTGCCCCTCAAGGAACCAGGATCTTGAGGCCATTTTTTTTTGTCCCTCCTTGATAACTGATATATCAACATTATGATGTCCTTGATAACGACTATACAATGTGTCAACTCGTAAATGTAAAATTCCAACACAGCAGAATGTTTTGGTTATATGTAACTTAGAGCTCTGTACCTAATCTTCATTAAAAAATAAAAATGAGGCATTACTTATCAATTTTTTCTGCACCTTTAATACAGGTAAACAGGCCCAAAGCTGCTGCTTGTTGCAGTACTTGCTAAAGCTGTGTGCACAAGCACACACCCCTGCATTCAGAACAGGTATATCTCACGTAGAGAAATCTCATGGGCAGAAACAGGACTTATTAATCCGAGCGTGGTGAAAAGAAAGTTCTTCGTTAACACCCTTTTGCAAACAGTAGAAATTTTTGACTAGGAGGTAAGAAAACAGCTCTTCTCACTACAGAAAAAATCTGCTACTCATTAAGTAATTTTGCCTACAAAGTCAAACACATGGTGAATTTAAGTCTAAAGAAGCAAAAGTCAGGAAAAGGAAAGCAAGGATGCCACCCATGATTAATTTCAGAAAATTGAGCTAGAAATAAGAGAGAATTTAAAAATTACTCTAAGTACAATAGCAGTTTCAATCCAGGGTTTGAAACAAAGGACTAAATTGAATGTTGAAAACATTGAATTGCCAAATGAGTTGCAAACTGAAGATCTTTATTAAACATGCCACAGGATTCCAGCCCCAGCAGAGAGTTGGGCAAGACAACCTCAGGAGGTTCCCTACAACCTCAACTGTTCTCTAAATCTGATGCTGCTCAAGAGCAACAATTCTCAATTCTTAGCCAGTATTTAGAGTATTTGGAGTCTGGGGACTAGACTTTCCCATGCTCCTCAGTATGCTATGTGGATATTTTTAATATGAGTGTGTTAATAGAGTGAGTGCTAAAGGAAGTAACTGTTTACCCTTTATCATTTATCATCGCTGCTTCAGGATTGCAGAATGGCTTGTAAAGTGAGCTAAAGAAATCAGTGACCTTAAAATGCAGTACTGAGATAGATCACCAAAGTTAAAAAGGCTTGAGAAGGCAAGGGAGATCTTATATGGAGAATGCTCCATTTCTGAATTATTAATTTGGCACTAAGCAGTAATTCTCTGCATTACAATTTTTTAATGAAAAAAATTATGGGAATGAAATAGCACTCCAAAGTACTAATCAATTTTTGCTGTAGCTGCTCACAGCCCATCTGGCTTCTAGCTAAACTCCACAAAATAAGGCTCCAATGTAGGTCACAAAGAAAACTAACACTGCAAAAAGGCACATAATGATTCTGCAGAGGGCAGACTTCCCACCTGTACTATGCAACATAGGTAACTTTGGGAAAAGCGTATACTTCAGTGTAAAAATGGTCCTACTCAGACCATCTTAAGATTCAAATGCAACACAGCTGAATTCTGAACAGCACATGCTCCTGACAGGAGAACAACTGCAGAGCAGTGCAAAAACTGCTATGGTTCTCAGAGTATTCAAATGGATATAGCTTTCCAGGAACACTGGAAAAAATCCCTTATAAGTTATCACATCCCTTCTGTGTTAAGTCTGCAGGACAGCATTTGCTTTCAATCAACATTCTCTACCATTCACTTTACTTTTTGCAGTTCAGAAAAAACAAATTTCCTCTCTCTAAAGCCAGACTTTGGAATAAACATGTATTAGCAGTAGCACAAGAGGCTTTATTTTTAGTATTTGCTAAGTTTCCAACTTGCTGCTCCACAAAAGAATTAGGGATATTTGAGATCATCAAATTTATCCTCCAACTTCTCCCCCACCCCTCCTGACTATGCTCCTCATCCAAATTATACAGCTATACACAAAGTTTTATTACGGAGCAAGATGAAGCACATAGGTGGTACATAACAAACATACTTTCAAGAACTAGTAAGGCTGTGACATACAAAAAATATGTAAACTACATTTTTCTCAATGACTGCTCAGAGTCATTACTGAATACGTTAGGAGTTTGTTTGACAGAATTTCCATTTTGAATATACATAAAGATTATAAAATCAAACACATGACAAATATTCCTGAAACCCAAAGGCACTGCTGTTTATTTATATTTTTAAAATATGATGTCATGTAACAATAACAGATATATCCTGGCATTCTATTAAGTGGCAGATATCAGCAGGGAAGAAGTTTTTCTTCCCTCATAGTTTGCATTACAGCAATTTATTTTAATCAATTTATTTAGGTGCTTCCCAAGTTCACTTTCATATATTGCTCATGTGTTTCTGAGTTATATAAACCTCAGTCATGTCTTTTTATCTTAAACTAGAAATCAAGCCAACTTTTATAATATCATAAATCATCACTGCTACTGTCCATATATATGCTTAAAAGTATGTATTTCTAATCTAGGCAACAATAAAACGAGACTAGAAAGTTTAGCTGTTTTTATAGACAAAGATAAGGAATTTCTGAGGTTTTCTGGATATTTTGGCGAGGAAGTTAATCCTCAGCACGAGTTCTGTTCTCACCTCACTTCAGCAGTCAAGGGCACCATCTCAGAGCCTACAAAGGAACTTCATGGTATGTCATCAAGACAAAGCAGAAAGACACACAAACCTTAGAGATTTATGACTCAGTGTAAGAAAAATGTGTAGTTTTGTATGTCCTACAAGGAGTGCCACTTGTAGGTACTCTGTCATGTAGGGCTATCATCAAATTAGCAGTTTTATCCAACCCGGAAGAACTTGATTGACAACACATCCTTTCCTCCATGGAGAAAATTCTAGGCAACATTTTACTTGCATTTATCTTTGAAGTAGATTATTCAGTAACAAAAGACTGGGGTCTTATGTTACAGCACTGGATTGCCTCTTGCTAGATGCATTGCTGCTACGCAAGGAATAACTGCCCTCCCAGAAATGGAAGGAATTCAGTGCCTCTTAGCAAAGCCTGATGGCTTTCAAGAGATAACTAATCCCTGGAAAACTTATAACATTCACAGCAGTAGTATCTGAGGCTGCGAGAGTTTTGTCAATGGGTAAAAGACATCAAGGCTTCTAACTGGCATACTAAAAGAAATGAGTTATGCTATGTGTGCAAATTCTTAAACCATCTGTGACTCAGTTGACTCAAGGAACAAGACTGCACCAAATTGCAGACAGAACTGAATTCCCATTTAGCTGAAGGTGAAATTTCAATGATTAAAAAAACCATTGCATCATGGATTGTTTCTCTGGCTTTTTTATGCATTAAACCTGTCCTATAGACCTATGTTATTTACACATTTGACACTGAGCAGTACTCAACTATGGTAATAGTATTCTTGAAGAACAAGGCACATTAGAAAACTAATTTTAAAAAGTCAGTACATCAACTAGTAAATTTAACAACCAGGTAAGAACACAACTTGACGAGATGACATTCTGTTTTCCACAGATCAATTGTCTTAGATTTATTTAAACAAAGATATGATACATGCATTTCATAAAAATCTGAACTTAAAATTTTTATGGAACAAAATTTTAAATAAAGCATATACATATTTTTCTGGGTATTCAACTGGACTGGTTAGTCTAGAGAAATATTATTTGCAACATATGAGCAGAAGCATTGAGATTTTCATGTGGTCATTTGTTTATCTCTTCCTCTTCCACTCCACATCTGAAGATAAATCACAGCTGAATAACTCTATGGATTGAATCCTAGGCATAAGCTCATACCTGAACTCAATTTCACTTCCCATTGGTTACACATTTATAGTACATCCCTTTTATACTGTTATTAAAAATAAAATAAATAAGACTACATTTTAAAAATGTAGGCAGCATAACTACTAAAAAAATGTCATTTATGCATTTAATATGCTGACAAAATTAAAATTCCTGTCTACTTAAATTCATTTTTATGATTACAAGGTAATTCTTGTAATTCCCAAATGCTTTTGAAAACCACTACCTCTCATAGAAAATTTGGATATTTCTATGTAATGAAACCGCTGGAGAAATCAGAGAAGATGCAATAGATTACACATGAAATAAATATTAGAGATAGTATTTAAAAGGCACACAAATACTTCAAACACATACAGTTTCAAATCTTTATTGTTTTAAAATTCTACATGTCTTTTACAATTACAATAATTTGTTACTTAAATGACTCTCGTATGGTTAATGTACAATGAGTTTTTTCCTGAAACTCAACCATGAAATACAATTTCATCAATATGATTTTTCTAAATAGATTAATACAAGACTTCTGTTTTGTTGGGAAGAACAAGTGCTTCACCTTGAATAAACAGCACAGGTGTCTTCCCTTCAGAATCTGTGTGATCAATCCATCGAAAGTGCTTTTGAAGATTGCAGATCTAACTGTGACTGATTTTCAAAATCAGTCCCTCAAATTACAAAGGTTTTTTAACATTAAAGAGCATTTTCATGTAATGAAACAAGCTGCAGTAGTTATTTTTATTCATCTACTGAGGCAAACTCATGTTGAAGAAAAATTATATGATTATCTGCATGCAATGAACACCCTCTTTAAATAGTTGATGAATTTTACACATATAAAGAATCTGTTAAAGAGTGCAAGTACTTTGATAATGATTTCACAAAAGGACATATGCTGGTAATAATGGCAACTAACATTTAACATCTAATACAAGCTAATGTATATTTAACAGGCAATTAACATGGCAAACAAACCATGTTTCATGTGGTTGCCCATAGAGAAAATGAACTCATTTGGTCCACACTCTTAAAGTTATCTGGGTAAAAAAATCGAAGCAGTTAGGGCCAGAGTTTTTGATGAATTTCTAAAATGTCACCTGTTAAAAAGTAAAAGCAGTACATCAATGACGTATCTTGTCACATGACCTCAGTATAAAAAGATGGCCTGGTATTTGGAGCGATGAACGAGCACTGAAGGACAAGTCAAATAAAAACGGAGACAGAATGAACTAAAACTTTGTTGTGTTATACTTTCTTGTTCCATGGTACTGCTTTCACTCTGTAGAATTTTGTACCCAAAGGAACTTTGAATCTGTTTTGTGCCTACAAAAAAAGAATAAAAAAATTAAAATGTGGAATTATTCTACTGATTTTTGTACTTTTAAGCTTAAACTAATTCCTACTATTCAGTATTCAGGAGACCCTTAGGAGTCCGGCAGGGCTCTGGACAGCGTGGATGCAAATATCCAACCCACTGCTCGCTCAACTCTTATAGTTCCCTAATTCTTGCACTCACTGACTCAAAAGAAAAGCAGGAATAGCAGAACTTAGGACAATTTTCATCTAACTTCTTATGTAGAGAGAATTTTTCACAATTGTTAAAAGTACTAAAGTTTACATTTTCTCTTTTAATCACAGATGATTTCTCATTACTATTTTCTTACCTTTTTTGCCTGGCAATACTCCTTTTCCATCACTTTTCCTAGCACCCACGGTCTCCTAGATGCACCCGATGCTAAAGAGAAAATGTATTTAACATTTTGGATAAGCAACTACAGGTATCAGTATATTACATTATATTTTCATTAACAGCAGATTTTTTTTAAAAACACTTTAAATAAACAAACATTAAGTAAGGTCAGATTTAAATGCAACATTTTGGTGGCCCTTTGAACAATAATTTGCAGTACCTAGGCCAACAACAATTTTAACCTATCACAAATACAACTAGTGCTCTGAATTTTATTTTCCCCACTTTCCTGATGCAGGAATAAAACCAAGACAGTTTCCTGAAGCAGTGAGACAGAGATAACTGTGTCCCTCAGGCAACTGATAAGTCCTGATGTTTGTTTTATCTGCAGTTTTCTCAGATTTAAGATTATTCAGCAATTGGTAAGGACTGGAGCAAGCTAAGTCCATTTGAAAGCAGGTCAGAATTAAGTACTCACAGTAACATACAAACTGACATGGCTTTTACCTTATATATGTAAAAAAACAGTAAGAAAAGTCTACCGTATTTCACACAGCTATGTGTGCACTACCAATGCCATAGGTCAGAATATATTACATCTGGAAGGAAGACAGGCATTTTCCCCTCAGGTTTCACAGATAACACATGGCATAGATCTTTCAGCTAACTCAGAATCCAGTTAGGGCTTAGGGGTCTTCTGGAGACCACTTTTCAAGATCTATCATCTTTCATCATAACTGCAATCTACAGTGAGTCTGCTCAGGGAAATTATTTGACAGCTTATGACATACAATAACATAAAAACTTTCACTGATGAGTTAGAATAAATACAAATTTTCTTTTGATGCGTATTCTTAGATGTTTTTACGAAGTTGGGAGCATAGGTAGGTTTGCAAAAAAAAAATGATAAAGACATTTCCATGAATCCACTTCATGTAGAGCTCATGGTTTAGTGCAAAGCACTGTTAGTTTTCCTCATTTAAAAAGATTTCAATTTAGCTAAGTTTAGATAGCTGCCAAAAAAAGCCAACAAAAAGCCTTGAAAATTAAGGGAGAAAAAAAGTAAATGTGCCATCAACTTGAACATAAACAAAGAAACACAGGAAGTCTTCTCTGAAAATTTATAATAAATACCATTTA
>VWZV01005309.1:374179-399516 GCA_013397155.1 Irena cyanogastra | reverse complement strand
CTGCTTGCTCTCCATTCTTACTTCATGTCCTACCCCTGACCCATCAGCACCTACATGGTTTTGTTGTGGAAAACCAGCGCATTAAACAGCTACAGACTTCCCCTGATACATATGACTCCTGTGTCCCTCACCCTTCTTCCCCCTCAGGAGCTTTTCTTTGGAAACCTCTCAGTACACTACACAGACTCCATATTGCAGACAGAGACTCTTCCTTTTCCTGGACTCTGGTTGGTCTCCACCTGGCATGTCAGGAGAAGCCAGTCCTCTGACAGCCTCTCCCACATCTCTCCATGGCCAGATTCTGTTCCTGACAGGGCACTTACAACCCGAGGCCAGACCACTGTGGGGTTGCTGAGTGAGATGTGGGATGGAGCAGGCTACAAATCAGGGAGAGATGGAGAGATGTGAAGTCTTTCACTGGAAAGAAAAGGGAAGGGAAGAACCAAGTAACACCTCTGACATCCCTGACACATTTTGAGCACATTGAGCTGCTCCATCTCCAGGGCTGATCTCACCCTCAGACCAGAATGGTTTTAGATCAGGATCTCCTCCACTTGTGACTCCTGCCCCCATGCCTGCCTCCTGTCTGTGTAAAAGCTGGAAGGATGGGGGATTGTCACCCTCCCACTATGCCTGAAAGCCATGAGAGAGCCACGCTGAGGCTCTGGGAGCCTCTGAGCAACACAGCCCACAGCAGGATGTGGAATGAGGATTGTCATCATTTTGTATTGTCCACTGCTCCTTTCTCCTCACCCTGCTCCAGTGTGGAGTCCCACTCACAGGAGACAGTCTTCCACAAACTGCTCCAGCATGGGTCCTTTCCATGGGCTGCAGTTCTTCACAAACTGCTCCAGCAGGGGTCCTTTCCATGGGGTGCAGTTCTTCACAAACTGCTCCAGCAGGGGTCCTTTCCATGGGGTCACTCTTTCCGGACAGGGCTGCTGCAGTGTGGATTTCTCTCAGGGTCACAAGTTCTGCCAGGAACCTGCTCCAGCACAGTGTCTCCATAGGGTCACAGTCTCTCTCAGGCACACCACCTTCTATGCCACTGGACTCCTCCAAAGGCTGCATGCAGGTGGATCTCTGCAGGTGTGGACCTTCATGGGCTGCTGCAGGACAGCTGCTCCCCCAAGGTCTTCAGCACAGGCTGCTTGGGCACCATCTCTGCTCAGTCGCCTGGAGCCAGCAGGGTCCCTGCCTGACCGCCCCGAGCGAGCTGCCAATGGTGACCCGCAGTGCATCCGACGTCACCTGGTGCCCGGTAGATCCCCGGCGCCGCTGCCCCGCCCGCCTCGCGCTTCCATTGGGTGTGCCACGGCCCGTTCGCCAATGCCATTCGTGCTCCTCCTACGTCACCGGTCATCGGGCGGGCGTGGGGCGAGCACGGCGGGCTGGTGGGCCTGACCCGAACTCCTAATGGCTGCCCTCCGCCCCATCCAAACTCGGGCCGGCGCTTCCAAGCACTCGCTGTGGCTTCCCGCCGATTCCGCATGTTCCCGGATTCAGCCCTCAGTCTCCCCCAGCACTGAAGAGCCGCGGATGAGCCCAAGGCGTTTCCCGCCTCAGCTCCAGATTTCAAGATAAAGACAAAAACCGATGAAGATGTTTGCAATTGTCAAGCCCGCTTAAAAACCCAAAGCCAGGTTGCTGCATCACCTGTCTAGGGGAGCCAGAGAGACATGACGTGGTGAAATAATGCAACCATTTGGTCCAGAATGATTAGAGCTCTGTAGACCTCATTGTCATCACATTGTTTCCCTCTTTCTCCCTTTCTGTATGCACATACCTATGTGTATGTATACAAAGTGTGTGCATAAAACTCCCGAAAATTTAAACTTTCAAATTTCATACCAAAGCAATAAAATCTCCCTGTTTGGGTGAGTTATCCTGCAATTCCCACTTCTTTTGAGAAACATCTCTTGCTAGTGGGTATGCCAGACACCAAGGTACTATCATCTTTGGGGAGTGACACCATCAAAACTGTTTCTAATGAGCTCCAGGGTAAAGCCTTTGTTGTAAAATAAATTAATTGATTGACATTATAAACTGGAGAGATTAAAACTTACCTGATCTGTGAACCTTTTATCCCTCGTTCAAACATGGTCTCTGAATGCTTTCAAAACCTTCTCACCAGTACCAGTTTATTCGCAGCTGGATGAAAACCAGGGACAAACTTCTCAGGGGTCAGAAGGCACCTTTGAATGGATATTTGGACTCTGATCCAGGCATACCCTACAGCCCTACTGATGACCTTGAGTAAGAACAAGGCCTATACACTAATAATCAGGGATTCTTAGGCCATTGGCTTCTCCCAGATGGTCACTAATCCCCAGAAAATGCTTTCCTGCCCAAGTTGTTAATGCCTAATTAACCCCACAACGGTGATATCTCTGCCATAGATACAAGTTTTCTATTTCCCCTTAAAGGCATTGAAGACCCCAATATTTTCCAATCAAGGCAGACACTTTCCATGAAGCACAGCAGCCTATCAGTTACACTCAAATTATTGGGAAATAAGATCCATGTGGAGTATACAAATGTCAGATGACACTGTACATCTGCAGAAAATGCATTAGCCATTAAAAGCCTCCTGATCCCAGGACTGCATATACATTCCAGATCTCTCTCTCGATGTTCCAGTGGAAATTACAGTGCAAAGACTGTCAGCTTTGGTAACCTTTCTTGTAATAAATGTTTTTTTCAGGACTTCCTTCAGCTCAACCAAGCCAAGCAGCAAAGAGAATCATGACAAAGTGGTTAATAAATTACTTTCTTTTCACTCCTAGTGGGCAACTCAAGTCTTACCTCCTGCATCCATGGTAACTGTTAAAAATTACCAAATCCTTCTGGTTATGGCACACATCACAGGTTTCACAGCATCTTTTTTCAGGCCTGTGGAGGGATGGGATATTTGGAGCCCCATTTTAGAGAGAAAGAGCTAAAGCAAAGGGAGAGGGGTTAATCCTCATTTTGCATGCTCTGGTCAAATAATCTGATATGGTTTTTCAGAGCACATGGAAGGATGTAGGAGACTCCCCCCACTACTACTCATATGGGAGAGACACCATGTGCATCTCTGCCAGCAAGGTGTTAAGCTTTTCACCTGATGCCAGTTCCTCCAGACCTGCTTGTTAAACTTTTCTGTCTTAGGCAATTTCTCCATCACATTCTTCAGCAATGCCTACCTGCTTACTGGTCTGCAAAAATGAATTACCACTTTCCCTTCCATGCTTTCCACAGCAGTTCAGCAGAGTGGAAAGTGCATTTTCATCCACAATTTACAACAGAGAAACCTAAATTATTCTTTCTAAGGTACTTCCTGTTTGGAGCAAACATATTTAGATAAGGAGAGAGAGCCATCTCTCTTGTCGTTTCCTGCAAATAATATGAATTTAGTAAATTCTGGCCTGAATTTTGGAAGTGCATCCATCCTTGGCTAATTACACATCTCTTTATTGCCTTCTCTAGTTTGTTATTTCTTGTCCTCTTGAATTCTCTCTAAGAGCTGCAGGGCTGATGCTTGTTGTTCACATGAGCTGCCTGCAGCATGATCCCAGAACTTAGTGACTGGGAAAGCATGCAGGAACTGTTTCAGTCCTGCTGCAAAATTACTTGTTCCAGATTTTTGCTTCTGTCAATATGGTTTGAATTTTAATAATCATCTCAAAATTGGACAAGAGATAATTTCTCTCTAAAAGAGACTAAACAGACACTCTTCCTATTTCTCTCTCCAGTATAAAAATTGGGGTAAACATGCTAAAAGCATCCAGAAAATTACTACAGCCAGTTTGATCCCTAATTGCTCTTGTGCGTTCCTGAAGGTAAAATAAGAAGCTCTTAAACTCTATGTTCAAGGCCAGAGCAACTTACCAGGCAATCATCACACATACCAGAGAAAGAAGGGCCAGGAATCCATGTGGATCCTATTAATCCTTTGCCATTACTATTTACCTCAGTTTAGCCCTTTTTCTGTTGGTTTTGTTTTGTATTGTTTTGGGTTTCTTTTTCCTGTTCAGCCCATGTGTCTGAACCAGTATCATGCTTATTTTACCTGGCAGCTAGAATCACTCAGCCCCATACACCACATCACCTTCTACCAGCTCAGACCCATGTCCATGGTCCGTACAGCTCTCCTGAAATGTTTCCCTGACTATAGCTTATTTTAGCTTCACTTTTCCTACCCACTCACAATGGTCTGTACTGGCACTGCAGTTCCTGTGAATCTGTGCTTCTGCAAGTGGGTTGTGTCTGGTGTTTTAAAGGTTTTTTTCCTCTGACCTAAAGGCAGTATCACATGGAATGGCAGAGAGATGGCACGTTCTGCCATGGAAGCCTGGGACCAAGGACTCTTGCCACTGGCAGTGACAGTTTGCCACCTGGAAGTTGCTTGTCCTTTCTCATGCTTCTGGCAAGAGCAACGTCTCTCTGTGAAGGGAAGAGCAACATTTCAACTGCCAGTGAGCAAAATTGAAGGCAGTAGCTCTAGCAACACTAATTTTGAGGGCAACACATATGGACTTGAATACCAGAGTAAAGCTGAAATCTGAAGATCTCTCTCTCTCTCTTTTTCCTCTCTCATTTCTCCCTCTCCCGCCAGCCAGAGTGATCTGAGCATCTGTGCTAATCCATCAGCTGATTCAGCTCTTTGCTTGGAAATTTTGTTGTTGATGACAGAGGTCACCTTAAGTCAACAATCAGAGTCCCTGCGATAACAGCCTGAGGATGGAGATATCAGCTCCCTTTTGGTACTGGGATATGGTTTCCTTCATGCTACTTGTTTTTTCGCAGAGTGGATTTTAATTGTGGTGGGGGTTTTTTTTGTTTGGTTTTTTTTGTTTGTTTCATTTTTGTTTTGGTGTTGTTTGTTTTTGGTGGGTTTTTCGTGTTTTGGGGTTTTTTAAAAATTTCTTTTGACAACCTGTCTATAAAGACTTCAACCAAAGAGAAATACATACTGTACTGAACAACAGTATGTTAAATTTTAATCCTCATAGCTGTGATAAACAGGGAAAGAGCATGCAAGTCATTATAGCAATCCTCATTAAGTATATTGGTGCTGACAGACTACTTCTCTAAAATTTACATGTTGTGTAAAAAAGAAGGAAAAAACTTTTCTTCTTCTAAACCCCTTCTAAACACCTCTGTACTCAGTTCCTTTTTTTTCCTCCAGAATAGGTTTCAATACTTTGAAAAATAAAGGGTATTTTTTTTATCTGACATAGGCTACATATACTGAACAATCTAGAGGATTTTAAGTTCATTTTCACCTAGGGTCATTACCATACCTTTACCAAACATCTAAGCAGTCCCAAAGTCTTATGCCTAAAGTTGGGGGTTTTTTTCTGTAGAAAATAAGAGGAGAAATTTGGAACAGCTTGCTAGGGTTTCTTATGGCTGTTTCAGGGCCAATTTAAAGACTTTCGTGTTCTGGTGTTTGCTATAGCTGAGCTATACACAAAAGCAGTGGATAAAAGGAGATTGAAATGATGATGTATTGTACCACCCTAATTGTGGTACACTTGAATTTATCCAAAATAATGTATGAAAAGAAAGACATCTAGAAGGAGTTTCCTGTCTGCTGTGACCCCAATTTTAAGCACAGGTTAGGTTGGTTTACACATTCAGATACCTGAATGTTTTCCAGCATTGGATTTTAGTGCCTACTTGCTTTAGGATTTGGACTCAGGTTAAATAAAATTATTATTGCAGGGCTTTGCCTTTGCTATGACTTTTCCATAAAGAAAAATTTTTCTGCGGGTTAATTTCCACAAGAAGAAACACTACCCAAATTTATTTTAGCATTCAAGATGGTTCCTGTATAATTCTACCACTTTGTTCTCAGTGGATAGCTTTAAAATCTCAACAGGAAAAAGAAGAGCAACAATCTCCAGCTGCTGTGTAAGTCTGTATCACCAAAAATACACTTGGCCATGACACCTTGAATCAGTGGGGTGGCAGCTAAGACTTTGCATTGATGGACTTTGGGGACAATGACCTGGGGAAAAGGCCAATGGCCTCTGGCTGTGCTCAGGAGCAGCTGATGGGCACTAGCCAGGCTGTACTCCTCCACTCATTATACAAGCTTTTATTATTCTGCATCATTACCTTGAAGGATGATGGGAACCTTAACTTGGACAAGTGACTCTCCAGTTTTCTGAAAATGGGCAGGAATGCTTTCAAATTAGCCATTGCAGTATTTATAATTTCTGCCTTTGCATCTTGGACAGTTTATAAAATAATAAAGTTTGAAACCTAGAAAAAAGCAATAGTTCTAGATATGACCTAGAAAACAAATTACTCAGTGAAGTCCCTTGTGCTATGATGAGTTGATCAGCTCATCTCTATTAACCCCTCAAACTAGTCAGATCTCACAATTCACTTGTTGTCCCAGAAATGTTCAGGATGTGAACTGAAGTTCTGTGTCCTGAGAGCAAGTCATTACATGCAGGTTTCAGTTTCGGATAGAGAGGCGCACCAAAGGGAAGCTAATGTGCTTGAGCCTAGAGCTGCAGAGAAAACCTGGAATGAAGGCTCAGAAAGTATGAGGTGAAAGAAAACAAGCCAGTGTTTTTTATTAAAAATATCTTACTGATGAATCAGTTGTGCATGGGTGGGACCAGCAATGCTACCTACTTGGGCAGACAAAAGAAACATGGCCGTGAAGAACTCCTAATAGTGAAAAACAGAGTGTGGAGGAGAGGTGATGCTGCTATTTTCCTCACTTATTTTTATGAAAGAATCAGAATGTTTAAACTCCTAAAAACATTCTGTGACAATCATGATGGTACAGAGGCACACGACAGTGAAAATACCTTCTACTGAGAATTCTGAAAGTAAAAAACGAAAGGAATTTCACATGCACACTCTAGGCTATTGATTTGCTACTTCTAAGGTCTGGGTGACTGTTTGAGTGTCACATCAGTGCTCACAGGACAAACACATACCTGCACTTGATGTACAGGGAGTTCCAGGCAGTGTCAGGGCCCTGAAGAAAAATTGACCAAGGCAGCTTAATGACTAACAGGCAGCATTCAGCCATGACACAGCTTATTAAAGGGATAAGTGTGCAGACAGAAGTTCAAAGTAGCTTGAAAAAAACCTGAAACTGTAAGCAAATATGTTGCTTTATGTTTGAGACCTTGTGGAGTGCTCAAACACGTAATTGTTTTTATGCTTGCTACTTGCTCACCAGTTCATTACTGACTGTTTTTGACACTGGAAGAAAGTCCAAGCTGCACTTGCTGTATGAAGGGATGGTGAAGCTGCAGAGCTCCTAACCATGGGAGTGAAGCATCTCCCTATCCCACAGCGACACACACCCCCCACCCTTATGGGGCTGCTTAGGAATTGCAATCATCCCAACTAGTAGAGGTTTGTCTGTGTTCAGTCATCACTATGCTTTAGAAATTAGTTCTACCCGTGGTGCCTCAATGAGTGTCCCAATCCCTGTGCCTTGGCCACCAAATGTGCCCAATGGGTGTAACCTAGGTCAAAGGCTGGTGGTAAACACAAGCTGGCAAATCCTTTTCAGGCAGCACAGTACAGCTGCCCAAGTGTCACTGTCCCACGGCTGGTGGATGGCACTGGCTCTTGATGCTACCTATCTCTCCTTTCATCAGGTAGCTCAGCCATAGGAGAGCACCTTGTCCCGTGGCCGTGGTTTATCCTCAGAATGATTCGGAGATCTACTGGTCCCTGTCGCTGGGCAGAGAACGCCTTGTAGCAGGTATTCTACCTCTAGGTGCGGAACACTGGGAACAGTGAGATGCTGGCGGCTCTCGGTATGGCGTGGCGCNCAGCCGATCTCGACGCTTTCTCAAACCCGCCCCGAAAGCCCTCTTGAGCGTGGTCCGGGTCGCCAGGGTGTGTACACGGGCTGTGTGCACGAGGTGTGTGCCCGTGGTTCCGGGATCTGTGCCCGAATTTGTGTCCGGGGTCACTGGGGGGTCCCGGGGTGCGTTCGCTGTCGGGCCAGGCCGCCCACGAGCGCCGCCGGCCCTGCGTTCTCGACATCGCGCTACCCCGCGCCGCCCAGCAGAAGTCGCTCTCCTCCCTGCCCGCCACCACCCTCGCTTGTCGCGGTGCTTGCAGGGAGCTGTAGTCCGGCGAGCCGCGCGGCGCTCGAAGCGGCGAGTACCGAGGACTCCCGCTCCCAGCGTCCCGCGGGGCGTCGGCCCGGCCGTGCCTTTTGAATGATTTCACTGCGCTCGGCGCTTGCGGCGAGAGGGATCCAGGGAGGGTCCGCTGTAGGAGCAGCGCGCGCCTGGTCCGTCGATGGCGGCCCGAGCGGGCCCTGCCGTGGCCGCCTGCGGGCCGTGCTGCTGTTAGGAGTGGTAGACGGCACCTTCGCCCCTTCGCCCATCCGCCTCGACGGCCGGCGGCTCCAACGCCGACATGTCGCTGGCCATGGAGGAGGAAGAGTACACCCGGCTGGTGATGGAGTCAGAGCCCGAGTGGCTGCGGAGCGAGATCAAGCGTCTCTTCCATGAGCTGGGCGAGACCACCCGAGAGAAGATCCAGGCGGCGGAGTACGGGCTGGCAGTGCTGGAGGAGAAGCAGCAGCTGAAGCAGCAGTATGAGGAGCTAGAGCTGGAGTACGAGACCATCCGCACCGAGATGGAGCAGCTGAAGGAGGTGAGGCGGAGTCGGCGGCAGGTGGGCGGCCTGGGCCCGAGCGCGGCCTGGGCCCGAGCGCGGCCATGGCGGGTGGAAGGGCGAAGGCAGCGCGGAGCGGTGAGAGTGAGGCCAGTTTGGAATCGGGGGGGCGGCAGGTTGAGGGGCCCCGGGGCTGCTGTGGGGCGACCGGCGAGTTCCGAGGCTTCGGCCTGGCTCCGCCACGGCAGTTGCCCCTTCCCCAAAATGACAGTTCCGAGGAGCCTGGCTGCAGGCCGACCCAGAAGAGGGAAGGGATGGGAAAAAAAGGTTTTTCTGACCCGAACCCCGCTCCTGTGAAGGGGGATATGGGAGGGAAAGCGGGTAGACGTTTTTCTTCCTCTTTCCGTCCCGTTCCGTTCCGCCTCGAGATCCGGTAGGTGGGCCGCCCCAGGGCTCCTGCAGGGCCAGGAGCCGAGTCGGGGTTGCTCCTCCCCTGCGTTGGGGCTGCCGCCACCGCGCCCCCGAGCAGGCGGCGGGGGGCGAGGGCGGGGCCAAGGTGCGGTGGCGATGCTGTCATACGCCTGCTTTTGTGTGGAAGGAGAAATCTTACGTTGGTGTTAATCACTTCCTCAGTGGGCACCACCACGAAAATAATACAGCAGACTTCAGTTCACATAGCTTTGTTTTGGTGCAGGTCCTGCCGTTGACATATTTTTTTATTACTTTATATTTTAAGAGAAATTCCAGATCTAATCTGTACAGGAGAGTAAAGTTTCTCAGTTGAAATCCTGTATTAGGCAGTTTGCACATTTAAGTTTTTCTCGTACAAGATCTCCTCTAGGTATAGAATGTGGGAAAAGTGCTGTCCAGGGAACAGTCAGAGAATGCAGGCTGGTGGTTTGCGCTCCTTATGAGCTGATCCTGTCAGCCTACTGTAGAGCATGGCCCATGGGAACTTGTCTGTGTATAGCTTTGTTTGGTTCAGTGATCTGACATGCAGGCAAACCTTGTGCTGCTTTTCAGCTGATTTAGGCTTTGCCTTGATTGCAAAACATCTGATATACCCTAAGAGGTGAATATAGGTGGATTTGACCTGTACAAATTGTATCCAATGGGGCTTAGCTTTAGTTTATTCAGTTGGAAATGGATTTTAAGTAAAATCAGAATACAGTATTTCAAAGGACAAGTAAATCCTTTTAACAGACTGCTGCAAAATCAGCTGAATTGGTGAATACCCTGCCTTTCTGCATACTGTATATCTTTTGGTCTTGTAAATAAAGCTTTATTTTGCTTTTATTGCGCTAAACAAGCATAAGCAACAAGGTTAATTACTTTGAATTAGATGGCTATAAACTTGTTAACTAAATATGCAAGCTGAAAGGATATGCTGCTGTTCCTAATGCCACTTGAGACCAGCACAGTCACAGCAGCATACAGGAGCAGAAACTTGGAAGTCAAGGGCGGAGGCAGTTGTAGAGTTGAGCTCAAAGGGAGAGAAAAGTCAGTAAACTCAGTTGGTAGGTGGGATGCAAGACGGCATGAAGAGGTTACAGGACTGGCCCAACCTCATTCAGCAAGGCAGTGCCTGACACACCAGTGGGAGCCAGGATGCCTGGATCACAGGTAGTGCTTTAGTCACTGGGCTGTGGTATGTGTGTTTGGGTGTTACATGTTTTGACTTGCAGATGGAAAAAAGCTTGATGATACTGTCTTTTCATTCTTCTAGGGCTGTAACAATTGAGAAGCTTGTGAAAGAGATCAAAAAGAAAAAAAAAGGCAGGATCAGGAATGATTCACTCTTTTTTGCTTTTAAAATTTTGAAGGATTTGCTTTGTGTGTGCATGTCTCGCTCTAATTAAGTCAAAACCTGGGAAGCAGACAATTCTGGGAACAGCTTGAGGACTCTGATAGCCTACACAGGGAAAGAGCATTGCTCCTCTAGCTTTCTTGTGATGCTGTGCAGGAACCTGGTCCGCTCTAGATCTTGTAAACCTTTAGCAAATGTATGAAGCATATGCTCAGAGAAGGAGTTTATAATCTTTGCTGTTTTATGCAACTTCTTGTTTTTCCCACACTCAGATAGAGGAGCACTGCCTACAAGATTTACTATGTGTCACACTTTGACCTAAAGGCGCTCCACCTTGGGTTACTTAAGTTGTTCTTGGGGAATGTGGGAGATTGATGTGAAACTAGAACAGTATTGCTTTCCATCTCTTGCTTCTTAACTGTGACTTCATGCAGACTTTTAAGATATAGCCCTTTTAGTCTCCATAGAGCTTACTTTGTTCATCTATGTCGAGAGAGCTAAGCAGCATGAGGCCATGTTAGGCAGGGTATGGGGCAAGCATGTGGTGGTTTTCTATCCTGCTGGGTATTGTAGATTTGGATATGCTTTAATTAGTTTAATATTATGAAGAACTCCTGTATCATGGCCCTATTCATACCATAGGTAAATGGGTTCAGAACGGAGAAACTTTGTAATGCAGTTTGTTGAAAGTACAGGCTTTTCTGCTACAGTCATCAGATCTTTCTGGCCAGATTCTCCTCCCTGCCACTCAGTCCCCAATGTGGCAGAAATTCAGAGTCTTAGTCTCCACTGTTGTATCCCTTTGGTGAGTGTGAGTGGCATTATCAGAGCTGTATCCCATTTTGTAAAGGCGTCTGTGTACTCTCAGTATTTGCAATCCAAGTTGTGAAAATGGAGAGCTGCTCTGTCCTTGCACTGCTAAGCCTCCACACCAACCGCTTTTTAACTGGGTTGAGGTCTTTAAGTTTGTTCTTTTACTTGTATGTATGCTGACTTGATCTCATATGTCTTTTAAGGTACTTTCTGCTGCATTTCTTCTGTCATTTTATTTGACGGAACAAAACTGAAATACAAACTGTCTTCCCAGGTAGACTTACTTTGCAGTACCACCTTTGCTTTTGTAAAAGGGAATTAATTTCAAACTGTAGTAAGGATTATGATAAATGTTTTCCCTAGTTCAGAGAAATAAGATACTGGTTTTCTTGTAGTGAAATACTACATTGTGTTGTGAATATACAATTTTATTCATTTTTTACTCCCTCTAGGAGATTAAGTTACTAAGTTTTTTTCTGTAGGCTTTGTTTCAGCTGGTAAGTTACCCTGCAAGCCTTTGTGATATTGCTAATTGTATAAATGACAGGGCTGACTACCTGCCTGAGCTGGGACATTTTTCTTACATGGATGGATACATATGATCACACCTTTGTGCACTCCAGCTCACAAAAGTGATTGTCTGAGGATTCAGTTACTGCTTTCCTGATGATTTGTGAGGGAATGTGGCATGGAAGGTTTGCTTGAAAAAGAGGTTATCTGCTTTGCTCTGTACTTCAGAGTTGCTTTGAGATGTCAGATTTATAACCAACTACTAGCTCAGTTGTGAAACTGGCTGCTGTCCAAAGCTCCTTTCTGATTAAGTGGTGAGGTTGTATTGGTGGTTGTAGAATTGTGTTTAAACCCTTGGAAAACATGGTTGTTATGATTAATTATTTCTGTAACAATGCAAAAGTTCGTAAGTGGATTATGTCTATCCTTAAAGTCTAAAAGCACATGTCAGTATGTCACAGTTACTGTAATATAGATGGTCTGTGGTTTTTAAGGGGGAAACAAGCTTGCGGGAATACTGGCAATGATCTCCACAGGGCTCTTAATTTCTTTGTATGGTAACAGTGGCCCTTGTTTCTGCCTTTAAGAATCATGTATTGACTTTAGTGCCATTTTATGACTTCTGTGTAGATGATTCCTGGGTAATCTTGCAAGCTGCCTTTGAAAGAAACATTCAGATAAAACCTTGCTGCTTCATTTCCCATGAAGCCCAAGTGGGGAATATGATGCAGCTGAGGTGATGTGTCCCAGGCTGTAATATTTGTACTGCTTGAGTTTGTATTGAGGTGGAGTGTAGAGGATCTGTGATCGCTGACAGAAGTTTTGCTTTGCTTAATTGACTTACATATGTACTTGTTAATTTGGTACATTGTATTTCATCCAGGCTAGTTTAACATTTCATTATGTTACATTTTATTAATGTAACATTTGACTGTGCTTCTTCAGAAGTGAAGGAAAAATCATTGCCTTTCATGTCTACCTCATGTAGTGCTGTGTACCTTGTAGACAGACATTGTAAACTGCTTGCTGAAGTAGCACTGATTTTTCCCCACTGGATTTATTAAAGCATTTTGCCAGTTTGTACTGCTGTGCTCATTTTGTATGTAAGAACATAAAGGCAAAGAGGGAAGAAACAGCTAGGGTAAAGTTACCTAACAAACCCATGGCAGACTGGGATTAGACCCTCTGTGCTCATGAATCAATGCTGGATTGACCAAGTCTTTCTGTTTAATCATGGTAAATAATGATGTTCAGATGCAATACCTCTAAGGCCTCAGGTACACGTCTGCAGCCTCTTCCTAATAAATATTCAGGTGATATATTGATTCCTACTGAAAGGAAAGGACATTAATGCCATTTGAGATTACCTCTTATTTTGCAGCACTGTTAAAATCAAAGGGTTTAATGCATAAAATAAATGTTTCTTTAAATAGACCAGTTTAGGTGAAATTTAATTCTGGTTATACAGATGTAAATCTAGAATAGGAAAAGTACAACTGCAAATTAAATTTAGAAAACTGATAGCAATTTTGCACATACTAACAGAAAATGGTTATGCTTTCATGAATCTGTCTTGGGGACTTAATGGTGATTGTTACTTGGACTTCAACACCTGTCACACTTGAAATGTTAGAACACAATTGCTGTCTCTACTGTCAAATCACACTGAAAGCTGTGGGTGGGGTAAGCAAAATTATTCCTGTGTGAATGAAACCTCTTATATCTTGAAAAATCATAGTTGTTTTTTATGAAGAATAGAGGCACCCCTGATATTAATCTGATGTTTACAGTGATATAGGCACTTAGTTTGGTGTTTTGGAAAAGCTACTTTTCTCATATATCCTTATTTAGGAAAAAAAACCAAAATGTGAAAAATTAAACATTCCCATTCTTCCTGGTGTACTAGAAATAGTAACCTGTAATGTTTCATATTACTGAATTAATTTTCTTTGCCAGTTTTCCTTGAACTGCCTTTCTTAAAAATAATAAATAATATTCTTGAAGTGATGATTTCAGATTATTTTATGAAATTGCTGGATGTTCTTCATGGTCTTTTTCTGATAAAATTAACTATAACTTATGTATTAGAACATCCATAAATATTTGGGTGAATAGCGAGGACCTTCAGGTGGAATTATTTTAAAAACGCCTATGTTTCTGCAGAAGTGGTTTTCCCTAAATTGCTGTAGTCTCAGCTGAGAGCTGGGTCTTGGGGAAAAGTCATGTTTTACTTCTGGTTTGTGGTGTTTGTCTGTGCCTTGGCCCAAAATGAGGTCTGTCCCTGACCTCCAGCAAACATTAGATAATTTGTTTCTAAGTTTCTACATTAAGTTTAACCCAAGGTTTCAGTGTTTGGCAGCAGTAGTGCAGTTTGCTACCTGTTTTTTCCCTGGAAGTGTGGCAGCACTGTTTGCTGTCCTGTGGAGGGGATATAATAAAACTACACTGTGAAACTGAGCCAGATTTTCTTTGTTATTTTTCTTTCTTTTGGTTTTGTTCTTACATTAGATCAGTACCCCAGTTTGGGTCACAGGCATGTTGTACATGGTTGTGCGGGTACCACCTAACCTCGAGTGTGGTAAAGCAGCAGCAAACAAGGAATGAGAAGAGCATCTTCAGCTAGTCTTTCTGCTGAGCTTGGTGATGAAGCAGCTGCACAGCGAGTGGGATCTGTCTTGCCTGGCTGCTGGGAATTAGCAGTCCTGGGCATGTTGCAGTGGCAACGTTGTTGTCAGGCTGGTTGCTTTGGTTGAGGTCTGTCCTGGGATGTAGTCTCTCTTGCAGCATTTCTTGTTTTTACACAAATAGATTGTTCATTAGAGTTTTGCATTTGGAACCCTTCAATGTGCAGTTCCAGATGAGGATACCTGGGAGCTGGGGCTTGAAGGTGGGATAGGAGGCTGCCTGGGTATTTAGAGAACAGGGGCAGACAATCTTTGCATGAGAAGCACTAGACCCACTGCATGCTGGTGGCTTCTCTGCATGGGTGCTGCAGAGGAAGATTCCTTCCAAGCAGTATTGCTGAGGACTGGAGTGAACTGAGTGGGCTTCACAGTAGGGGATATATGTGTGGTCCACACCCCTGAAGCAGAAGTTTGTGCAGCCCCTGATGGGGCAGACGTCCTGGCTGGAAGATGAGTCTTAAACCTACAGTCACTGGTGTTTTGTCACATGGGCTGTTGCGGTTTCCTCATTTCAAATCTTGATTCATCCTTTCAAAATCTATGGAAACATGCCTGCTAGTTTCAGGGGTATTAATAACCAATTTATCCCTTTGAATTAGGACCATATTTCTTCTAGTCTAGTCTTCTAGTTCATATTCTCTCTATTCTGTGAGAGAATTCTAATGATTTGGAAAATTGCCTGATTTTACTAGGAGAGAACAGGAGGGTGGGAACAGCAGTTCTCAAGTCTGCACTGCTCCCAGACTTAATAGGTTCACCATTTCCTCTTTCACTCTATGGTATGCGAGCTTGTGTCTAATCTGTAGCAGCTTCGAGCTGTGAGATGACTTCCAGAGGGTGAGCATTCATTTGCTTTCTTTCTCTGCTTTTGGCAGACTGCAGAGAATTGTTTGTTCAGATTTGGTAACCCAGCAACCGAGGAATATAGCGTGGGTTTGAAATATGGTCTACAAAACCTCAGCAGAGGGAAATGGCAGATGAACTTTGCCATCCAAATGAATGGAGGAGCCTCCATTTCAGAGAAGAGCTGAAGTTTTAAGTATAATAGCTGTAAACTGTGGCTTTTTTTCTTAGTTTCCCCATTCTCCAGCTCATCTTTCTTATTTCTACCTTCTATTTTCCTTCCCCTCCTCTCTTCTCAGCTGTTTTCTGGCTGAAATGTACACCAGGCAGCGGATGTCAGGCTCGCCTCACTTTGTGTGTGTTTTGAGGGAGAAATTTGGTTGTGATGCCCAGAGTGGCTGAGTAGCATGACATATCTGTAGTCCACTCAGTCCTCTAGCTCTTGGAAGCTATGGGTGAAACTTCTCAACAATGTGATATTAGGAAGGAAATGAAAGAATGCATTTTCAAGCAGTCAGTATATAATTATTCAGTGGTTTTCTACTATTTCATTTGGAGAGCCTTTGGCCTTTGAAATAGAAATTGGCTATTGTTGGGTGAGTGTGACTGTCACCAACAGGTCATAAGCAGTAACAAGTGTGTCATGTAGCATGTACCCTCAGCTTTCGTACATGCTATCAAACGAAGAACGGTCATCTTGCCAAAACTTACTTCCCTAATAAACGTAGGTCTCCAATTCAGCAGAAATCATCCGGCAGCGTTCTGGATTTGAAATTTTCTCTGGCTCAGTTTAATACAGTAGCTTTATGAGACTTGTATCCATGTGAATAAAAGCTTCTGTCTAACTTGTGTTTTGGTTCACTGTGGTCAGCAGCTATGCAAAGTAATTCCACTTGGCTCCCTTTTGGGGATGCTTTCAGAAAGTATATGGTTTTAACCAAGAAATGGCTAGCCAGCTTCACATGAAAGTTTGTCTTTGCAGGCAGATAAGTCAAGTCTGTCAGTGGAGAGCTGATGGTGGACTTACACCAGATTTGCTTGTTAATAGCTTGGTGTTTGTCTTCTCTTGCTCAAGGTGGTTTATCGAGGCAAGCATGCTAGGTGCTGTGATGGTGAGCAGACGAGATGAGATGTTCCCTGAGAAGGTGCCACACTGCAGCACATAGCTGACTTAGAAACTGATGAGAGATTGTGTTTTTTGAGTGAGAGTGAGATTCATTCTGCAGTGGTTGGCATGGATGAAAAGGGTTCAGGATGTGCTGATGAGGAACATCTGCTGGTAGGAAGGTTCATACGGATGCACTAGACACTTCTGGCTCTTGGTGCAGTTTACAGGGTTGTGTGTAACATCTGCTTCCACCTGAAGCTCTGTCATGTTGCCTTTCAGACACATTTGACTCAGACACAAATTGCAAAATATAAGGCATTTTTGCAAGTTTCTTCTTTAGGGGTTATTAATACCTTCCTCTTTTGCATGTATGTTCTCTACTAATTGAGTTCAATTCAGGAAGCTACTTAAAGGTGGGCTGAAACCAAAATATCCAAACTATTGCCTGGGAAACAGGAGCACTTGCACTTAATGGCTTAATTAGAGTAGTGTTTGGGGAGTAGGATTGTTTTAAAACATTCCCCCCTCCCCCCAGTGGATACAACAAAGTCTTGTTCTAAGATCGTTCAGTAATCATAGAAATATTTTAAGACCAGATTTGAGTCACTTGGAACAAATCAAGCTGTGGAGTTGTTCAGCTCTAGCCTCCAGTATTATTTTTGTTGCTACAGAGCAGTCCATAAAAACTAAAGACTGACATAAGTAATCTCAAACACAATGTGCCATGTGTAACTTATTTTCTATTCTTTGCCCATAGGTTATGTGGCCTTCATCTTGGGAATCACTGAAATCCCAACTGGACAATGTCCTGAGTATGTTTTTAGTGGTGATCCTGCTTCAAGCAGGAAGGTTAGCGTAAATAACCTTCAGAGCTCCCTTCTAGTCTTCAGTATCAACAGTTCTACAATTCTGTTACTTTATTGCTTGCATATGTATGTTTTTTATATACTGTGCTTTAAAATATGCCCTGTAGTTTAAATTCTAAAGTTTGAACTGATTTTTATGGTTCACCCCCTCCTGCTCTATTTAGTCAGTGAATACACACTGAAGGATTGAGTAGCTGAATCTATATTTTACCAAGTGGAGTATGTGAGATGTATTAGTTGTGTGTCTGGACTTCAGGTGGGCTGAAGGAATGATGTCTACTGTGACATTTGCAGTATTACCCCTTAGGAATGGGATGCAGAGAAGAGTTAATCATCTCATCGTCAGGCATTTCACAGGTTTTATAGTTTTATTCCTGCATGTAGGCTTTTGCAGTGATCCTACTAATCACTCTGATGTTTGGCAGTTTTGAAGCCCTCCTCTCACTCCTGCATGTATTCTGCATCATTCAATTCTCTGTACTTGTATACTGCTAAGGTAGCTCCTTAAGCAATGTGAATGAATTGTGGTTGCCTTTAACTTCTGTGGGGTTCTGGGGTGGGAAAAATCCTGTATTTCAGGATTAATTTTCACTCATGTTAGCCATTACACTTTCCTGTCCTCCAGGACACTATGGAGGTAAGCACAGTAGTGAATTGGAGGGAAACCATAGCTTCTTGGCTTGGCTGAGGCTTAAGTACATATCTTGTGAACTCTTCTTTCTGAAATCTGGGAGGGTTTTAGGAAATAGAGAGGGCCTCTGAGGGCTGGGTTGTATACTATTTGTCAAGGCTGCTGGTATAGTGGACTTGAGCATTGGAAGTTTGGAGAAAAGCTTTTCCATTTAAATATTCTTTTTTCCAGGCTTGCATGGAAAGGAAGAGCTCAGCTTTCCTGGCAGTGTTATGTTTCAGACAGCTTTTCCACCTGAGCACTTAATAATAAATCAGCTTGTTCTTATTTTCTCTCTGTAGAAGGAGACAAGGAGAAATGCCTACTCATTTCACTTGGGAAACAGGTAGAAGCCAAACAATAAGAGTACAGTAAAGGAATTTTGTGGGAGAGAGCTGCTAGTATATGCAGACACACACACACACACACACACACACACACACACACATATATATATATATATATATAAGATAGCTACTCACTGGCTTGTAGCTGATTGTTCTAATGTGTGGCCAAGTGCCCTAAAATATAAATGCCTTATTGGGACTGAAGCAAATGGACCCTTTTAATGTGACACAAAGACTGTTAACATTAAAATTGATCTGATGTTCCCTTTGACCTCCCTGTTGTTAGGGTTTTGGGGGAGGATAGCAAGGCATTTGTTCCTTTCGTGCTCCTCAGTGTGAGACTACAGCTGGGGAGCATCTTGGAATCTGGCTCATCCAGGGAGGCTTTTGGGGCTGGTGAAGCCTCTGTGAGGCATCTGTTTGCTTTTAAGATTCTTGGCTCTGGGAATTGTGAGAACTGGCCTCAAAGAGCATTTATCAGCCCTGTGATCTGCCGCTCTCAATGTGGCTGTGTATGCCCTTTTTCCCACAGTAGACCTGAAAGAGCATTAAGTTTGACACTGTATTTCTATGTGTGCTTTATGAGAAATGTATTTTGTTGTGTTATTATCATTGTTCTCTGTGGCAAGGGACATCTCCATTGAAAGTGATTAATCTGATGAAAGTATTTTTTTTGCCCTGGGCTCCATTTGTTGCCTGGTACCATGCTGTGCTAGTCACGTGTTAGCTTTGTCTTACTGCACATAACATTAGGCTTTGTATGAAGAGTGTGGCCTTAATCTTCAGTAGGCACTGCTGAATGAGGGAACAGAGCCTCCATGGGATGTGGAGTTCATGCAGATCCAAGTTTTGTTCCATTGCCTCTTAGTTCAATGAGGCTCTAAAGCTAGATTTTATTTCTAAAGGATTCCAGAGCTATCAGAATAGCCCAGTACTTGGTGTCTGTGTACCCAGGAATGCTCTCCAGTGCTCAGGCTTAGGTTGTTTAACTCTTGAATTGTTTCACTTCTCTTCTTGTGTTTTAAGATCTGTCTTAATGCTGCCTTTGGAACTGGTGCTGCAGCAGAGTACAGTTGTAGTGTTTTCCTATTGGATTACTGACGTAGTGTCTTGAAATTTCAGGTCTGTAGATAATAGGTATATGTCTGTTTCTCTTTGCAGTGCAGAAGACTGCAGTAATAATGGAAAAGTTATGTTTGAGGAATTTGAATAACATCTGTGGGGATGGCTAGAGTTCCTCTTACTCAATTTCTTTCATTTTTTTTCTTTAACTTTGTGGCCTTCATGTGCCTAAAACTAGTATCTATTTATAATGCAGTTAATCAGCTTGCTGAAATTCAAACTCTAAATACAAAATGAACTCCTGGAGAGACAGAAATCTTCCTTGCATTCTTAAAAAGTAATACTGATCTGCTTCAGTGTGTCATTGAGTACAAGATGTGACTCTCAGTTCTATGTTGGGAACATAATTTTATTTTTAATTAATTGTGCTTTAGACATCAGTCCTGTATAGATGTATCCAGTGTTTCATTTGAGAATGAGCAGCAAGAGTAGCAGTGACAGTGAATGCAAGGAAGCGTTATAGTGTCCAAGGATAGCTAATAATATGCTCTTAAGTTTCTTCTGAGGTGTTTTTGGGTGCAATGCCAGGCTACTTGGTGTTGAACTTTGAAAACTTAAAAGTTTTTAGAAAGAATGCCCTGAGCAAATTACACAATTACTGGTCAGGTTTTCTTCCAGGGTAGGAGACAAACTTCAGCCGTAGGCTAAGAAACTGGAAGCAGTTAGGGCACAGAGGATGAGGCTGCCCATTCATATCTGAAGTGGACAAGCAGCTTACAGGCTTATGTCTCTTCTTCCCACTCCTACTTCATCCTGCACTTGGTTTTGTTCATCTTCCTTTGTTTCCTGTTGAATTCCATTGAAGTTGCTGATCATCCTGCTGCCATTGTTACCCTGTGCCACTGTCTTGACTGTCATCTCTTATCTTTTCCCTTGGACACATGCTCTTTACCTCTTCCTTACAAGATTTGCTTTCTCCTTTGACACTTGTACTTCTCATGGCTCCTCATCTAATCAATTTTTTTTCTGACAGTTTTCTTCTCCAACTTCCAGCCTCCATGCTGCAGAATTCTTTCTCCCTTCACTGGTTCCCAGTAAGCTGAGATGGGTCAGCCAGCTGGGCAGTGGCTTCATCTTTCAGGCCTGAGGCTGTCAGAAATGCCAGGCACTGCCAGGCATGGATAAGAGGTGGAGAGGAAGGGGGTTAAACCTTTGTTTAAGGCCTTGTCTATGCATAGAAATTATTATTTTTCATTGAACTTTTAAAAATAAAGCTGGGTTGAGTTAAAATGCAGTAAGCTTTGGGATGTCTTTGCCAGTCTAAACTTGGATTAATCCAGCGCAGATGTAAAACAGACATTACTGCTGCAGCAAAATCTGTTTGAACAAGAATTACATTTTTCCGGGCACCAATCTGGAACAGCATATAGCTTTGCTCCAAATTAGAAGACATTTGTAACAGGCTCCTGAGCAGCAGTGGGCTACTGGGAATCCTTCGCAGGGATCTGGCAACCTTCCACCTGAGGCATGTCGTGTATCTGCTTTAGCAGAGTTCTTGGTGCCAGAAAATACAGCATGACACCTCTCTTGTCATCAGAGAATAGCAGAGCTGAGGTCCGTGGGGATCTTCCTCTGCTGACTGGGCCAGACTGATACCAGAAGGCAGGAAGTGGGCATATCCCCAATACTGGATCTTTGCCCAAACCAGCTAGGTCCCGCCAGGCAGAGCTCTGAGTGATACTGGCTTCTGAAGGCTTTGGCTCCTCAGTGCACTGTGGCAGCCCCACATACCCTACCCAATCTGAATGCCAATGAATGAGGGGTTTGTCTCTGCAGTTGTAATGCAGCTGTGTGCCTTCTCATTCCGCCTCATCAGTCCAGTGGCTTTGAGCAACTGGCTGGGGATAGCATGGGCTGTCTCTCTGCTGATGGCCTGGGATCTGTCACTGACTGCCTGGAAGCTTTGCAGGATAAAGGCTTTTCATTGCTGCCAGTGTCTGCCAACTCCTATTGCAATTAAAGGGTAATCTTTTCTAAATGGTGCTAAATTAAGGCTTAATCCCTCCTTCATGCCACATAAGAGGATGAATCCCTGGTTTTCTGAAAACAGCTTATTGTTTGGGCCACTGTCCAACCAACCTGTACAACAATGGTCCTGGATGATCTGTGTGTGGAGAGGATTCCTGCTTTTTGATCTATCTGTCTGTAGATGCAACTCCAAAGTCCCCTATGAGGTGTATGGAGAAGTAGAGGAGTTATTTACCACTTCCTTGTATGGCTCATACCATATGAAACTTGGGAGGCTTCCAGTTGTTGAAGTCCTTACCCTGGATGCTGTGGTGATGGGAGATGGCTTTGCCTGTGACTATGTCTGCTGGGTCCATGCTGTTGGCTGTCCACTCACTAGCCACCAGCCATGCGCTGTGTAAGTTTTGCATCAAAGCAAACAGTCCTGGCAGTATGGGTTGGTTTGTTTTAATCAAGGCAGCTATGTGCATAAAACTGTAGTTTAAATTGTTTTTACATAAGGCTACTGCCACAACATAAATCAACGAGGAGGGCTTAACGTTTCAGTGCTCTTGGAATTGCTGGTCTAGATTAATGAACAACAAATTTCACCTTTGGGGACAGGAGGAGACTGTCTTTTGAGCCCTTGTTAAGACTAGGCTTTTATGCCTTTCCTTAGAGGAACTACTATGTCTGTAGAGCAAGATGCAGTCAAAATGTTTATTTGCTCATAAATATGTGGATTTGTTTAAAGAAAATGCAGTCAAATAGGATGGAGGGAGGGAGCAGTAATGAGGACACAAGTTTGTGGGCAGCTCATCAGTGAAACATATCCAGAAGCTTGCTTTGATGCCATGTTTTTACGCAAGTTCCTTGAGGGGGAAAAAAGTAATTTGGAGATTTTCAGTGAGGTTCTAGCAATAGGATCTGAAATATACTATAATATAAAATCTTCTTAAAATGCTTATTATGTAAGACTTTTTTTCCATCCTGTTCACTTATGATTCTATATAGCAGTGTCTAGCATTACTACAAAGATCAGACCTAATGTGGGCCTTCTTGATTTGTCTGTGGCTCAGGAGTAGATGGCTCCTGAATAGTCTTGTCCTCACCCAAATGCAAGAGTGAGTGGTTCTGACAGGATGCTGTCAGAGAAGTTTACATGTATCACCTCTTCAGGTGTGTAACCATGGGCAACTGAAACTTCATAGAGATGTTTAAATTATTATTAGAGGCAACAAAACCTGCATTGTGTTCCTACTGAACATGAGGTCAGAACTTAAGTCAAGATGTGTTTATTTCTTTTAAGATGCGTTTTCAGTTAGCAACCACATGAAGGGCCGCTGGCTGGAGGGTGGTGACAGACATGAATGAATCTGTGACAGATATTCCCCATCTAAGAAAACAAAAACATAGGCAAAACAGAAAAGCTGGCCAAACAGCTGTTGTGGTGACAAGTGGTCTCTGAATGAATCCGTGAAACAGTTAAGAGTGATGGTCCCTTACATGTCCAAAATCCCAAATGAAGTTTCCTGTATGCGTTTTTTTAAAAAGATGATAATAACACTGGTTTCTTTTCAGTGGATCTGGCAGTGAGAGCACTGCTCAGGAATGTAAACATTCCTCCTGCTGCTCAGCTCTGCTTTGCTGCAGTGTCCTGCCCTGCTGAAATCAGGGGTGTGATGAACTTATGAGCATAAAATAAAATCAGATCCATTATTTGGAAGAAAAACACTTCCTTTTTATTTTTGACTAATATTTTATTACCTCTTCATTAGTACTCCTTATAAAAAGAGAGTCTGAACTTAGCCCTTTCCTCTGTGTATGCAGTTCTGTCTTGTGTTGTTGCAATTTGGGATCTGCTATTTGTGGTCAAGATTTTGTGTTTCTCATGGTGGCTGTATTTTTTGCCTAGCACACAAACCACATAGTTCTGCACACCTTTACACAGGAGGTGTGGAATCATACAGGACCTGCATGAGTAGCACTTCATACCTGGATTTGCAGTTGGAAGCAAATAACCATGGAGATTTTTGTCTCCTGAAAAGATGAAGAACATGGTGTACCTACCAAGTATCAATATTATTAGTTGGAAATTAATTCTTTAATGAAATACAAGATTTATTTATGGTTTGACTTAGCTGTGTAAAGCTATTTTAGGAGCTCTGTGATCTGCTTTCAAAGTCTCCAAAATTCACAGACTTGATTTGCTGCCTTTTAATTCTGAATGTCCAAGGCTTTAGGATAAAATAACAATGTAGATTATTCAACTTTCTTGTCTTTGACGATTCCCTTTCTAATGGTTTTGGCAGTTTCTCGCTATGTGTGAATCCATCATGCTGTTTCAGTTCTTCCTGGTTTTTCACTGGATCCTCTGAAGCACTGTTGTCATTTCAGGTTTCAGACCTTTGCCTTGGACTCCCAAGACAGAGCTTTTTCAAGACATCGTTTGGAACTTGTAATGATCCATATTTTTGTTAATTTCTGACTGTAGTTAACTGCTCTTTGCATGTAATTAATGTTTGATGTGCAATTTTCTGAAGTTTGGTAATTCCATCTTTTCTATGTTGAGTCCTGTGAGTTTTGATGCATCTTTTAAATTTGAAGAGTTTTTATATGTTTTCCTTCTCTGACAAGGTGCTTTACAGCTCAGTCAATAATTTAAAAATCTACACAACTCCTCTTTACAGTCTTCTAATTAACAAAAAAAGACCACCCTTTGCCATGTCCAATAATAATCAGGTTCTTGTTCTGTTATTATTCGGTCATTTATTTTAACTAATTCTGCTCTCTTTTCAGTAGCCAGCAATTGTGTTCGATTAATTTGAAATCTGAAGACAGCTTTTTTTTGACCCTTTGCTGTTGCTTGCTTGCTGCTGCATTCCTGGCAAGGACAGAACATTGTGGGTTTTGTTTGGGTGTTTTCTGAAGCCCCATTTTGGTTTCTGGTGGGGATTTTTAAAATTTTTATTTCTTATTTTTAATGATAGTTTCTGAGAAAGTTTTCTGAAGTCAGGAACACACTGTGTTCACAAGCTATCTTTGGGTTTCTCAGATTGCATCCAATTTAGAGAATTCCCAAGTTTAGCTTGGTTTTCGACATTGGGCCTTGCCGAGGTAAGGTCTCCTGTTGTAATCTTGTTGTAATCCTGTTGTGTCTTGCAAGCAATGAGACTTATTGACTTCCTGTGTATAGTGGTTTTGGTTTGCCAATTTGAAATTTTCACTAATTTCAAGATTTCCCAGTCAATGGACTTAGTTCTTGCTGTGAGATAGGATTAGGAGAAAGGCAAAGCAGGCTCAAAACTTCAAAAGGGTGTAAAGAAAAATTTATTAACAGTAACTAAAAAGGAAAAGAAAAACGAATAAGAATCAAAACAAACCCTTCATACCACTTCTTCTCCCCCCACCACCCTTCCCTTGAACACTGACAGTGCAAAGAACCAAACCCAAAATTCCATTCAGTTTACCACCTCTGACATAGTCTTTCTACAGTTCACTCAGGGAGAGAAGTCCCTCTTGTTAAAATTCTGGAGACTTCTCCACAAGAGGAAGAAACACAATTCTTTCGTGGCTCTCTGTCATGATCTGCAAGGCAGGATTCGTGGTGGTTCATTTATTGATCTAAGAGCGCGAAAGGCAATGCAAGGGGACTCTCAGTGAAATCACAGCAATGCACTTTATTGAAAACAATCATTAATGTTATGCGATAGAGGGGAGAGGAAAGGAAATAAAGTATAGAGAGAAAATAGGAGGTAAGGGGGGAATTTATAGCTACCAACGTGGAAGTCCTCGCAGGCTGTCCACCGACGTGAAGTCTTCTGTCCGTTGGGGAGATCTCGAAGGATGGTGAGTTTGGGGGGTACCTTTATAGTCCTTTGGGAAGTGAGAGGCATGGGGCCAGAATCAGAGGAGATTTATGACCATTCTGGTGTGAGGACCACAGTGGCTAGTATCGATCTCTTTGTCAGTACTATCAGTACCAGTTCTGAGCAGGTAGCTATTGTTTTCTTCGGTCCAGTCAA
>VWZV01005309.1:326428-374114 GCA_013397155.1 Irena cyanogastra | reverse complement strand
TCTCTCTCTCTCTCTCTCTCTCTCTCTCTGTTCCAGCTTCTCATGGGATCACAGCCACTTTCACATCTGCTTACTTCAGCATGGAGGCTTTTGCTTGACATCAATTTTGAACACCTTCATCTCCCCATAATCTCATATGTTATAAAGAAAAACAATCTTTCTCCATAGCTTTACAAGAGGGTTTCAGCCACAAGCAGGCATCTTCTCATGCCTCCCATCTGGGACTTAACTTCTTCCCTCACTAACCCATGATGTCTCCCTGTTGTTCCTTCACATACTTGCATCTTGTTCCTTTCTCTCACTCGGGGGAGGACTGAAGCACTGAATGGGTTAACATGTCACCTGGGCCCCGATCGAAGGGCTGGAGCTGCTGCTGGGGGAGGGCTAGGGGAAGTGGCTCAGATCAGCCGGGATGGGGCCTCTTCCTCCCCCTGCCCGATGCTTGGGGCAGCTTCCACGGAGCCAAGTCCTGGGGCCGACCCGGAGCTCACTTCCGGGTGGGGGCTGGCGGGGCTCGGCTGGGTGCCGGGCCACAGCAAGCAGCCAGATGTTAACAAAACTGGCTCCATCCGGCCGTGGCAACCCCCTCCCTGCTCCCTGGCAACCGATGGGGAAAGGCGGGGGGGGGAAGTGCCCAGGCCGCGGCAGGGCCGCCTGGCCCGGCCCGGCCCAGCTGAGACACAGGCCAGGCCGGACCTAGTTACCTTCTTGCCAGCCAGGGAAGAAAGAAGAAGTTCCTGGGTCTTTTCGTCTTTAATATGTGTTTTTCACAGAGGCGTGTCCAGCTTCTCAGTGGCTTCCCTAACTGTCAGTTACACACAAACTTTTTGCCTCACTTCCCAAACTCCTCCCTTGTCAAACTACGACACCGTGGTACCATCGGGCCTGAACTTTGGAGACTGTGGGTTTGCTTATAGGGTAGAAAACAAAACTGCACTTAAATAATGAAAAGTATTTGAATGTTTGGAGAGCAGAGGCACTTGCTTTGCAGCTGGTAATGCCATGGTGATGGACCTCTCAGATGGCCACAGAGCAGTGACACATCCCAGGATAACGTGCAGTCTCTTTAGGGGTGCTGGATGGTGCTATAGAATGGGCTTGAACAAAAGGGTAGAATCCATAACATCTTCAGCATGTATGTGACAATGTGCAGGTCTCTGTTGGGCTGTCTGTTTCAGCCAAAACTCCTGCTCTTGCTAGCAAGGACAGTGCCCATTATTGCTCTGTTTTGACAGGTATTCTGCTCCAAAATGAGCAGTTACAAAATGACAGGACCCTGTAAAAATAGCTGCCAGTGTGCTTGTGCTGTCATGTGCTGAGAAGCTTTCTCCCTTCCTCTGTGGTGCTGCTGGGACCCCTCCAGGGAGGGGGCCCTAAGGGAAGCCTCTGCTTCGTGTTTGCCAGTGTTTAAGTCATGCACCAGGGCTTCACTTCCTCCTGTATTTTGTAGCTCTCTCTTTCCTAATCCTCCCCTTTACTCCAGAAAGTGTCTCATGAGCAGAAAGAAATGCACTTGTCCTCCCTTTTTTTAAGCAATGGTAAAACCCTGTCCTTGAATTGTGTCTGACACTGACACCACTGTCAGACAGACATTGAGGGCACTGGGCAGTACCTCACTAGCCACATTGAGAATCGATTGAGCTGTGTGCTCCAGATTAACTGGTGCACTCCAGTGACTTGGCCATGTGGCTGTTGCAGTTGCTCTCTACAGGGTGTTTGTAGAAGTTGCATTGCGAGAAGAAGGTGTCCTCTCCCTTCTAGCCTTTTAACCCAAACCTTAAAATAGAGGCTCAAATATGTCTAATTTTTTTTTAAGCAATATACAACCATGATGGGCAATGGTAAGTGAACATGCTGTAGTTCAGTGTGAAGCCTGGGTGTAGATTGCAAGCAGAACACATCAGAGGGAATCAAGAGACTCCTCTGGAGTTTGTTGAAAATACTGTGCTACTAGGACACAAAACATTATGCAGTTGTATTTGGGTTAAACTCTCTGGACCTATGCTTAGGTTCTAAGGGAGAAATAAATTTGTTATTCAGGTGTGACGAGTTCTTAATGAAAGGGCAATTAGATAACAAGAAAATGTCTGCTTTTGCCATGTGGAATTAGCTACTAATGGTGCATTTGATGAAATGCCTTGTGCAGTTGTGCATGTGTATGTGTACGTGCCTCTGTGAGAATTATTGAAGACAACTGAAACCAGAAAGCCTGACTAGTACTTTTGGTTTTTATAAAGCTCTTTGCATAAAGGTACATGAACAACAGAGCTCACATGAGCAGAGGTAACTGACATATGCAGGAAGTGATTCCAGACTTGGCGTTAGTCTCCTTTAATACTTTGGTGATTAAAAATCTGCATAGGTGTTTTAAATAATTAGTCAGAGATTTTTAAAATTTATTTTATTTTTCCCCAAAGTGCCTCATGCCCTGGTTCATACTGGTACCAACAACTGGTAGGTATTTTATATGTACTGGGCTTGTTTATGCAGCCGTATTTCAGACTGCTTGTAGAGCAGCGTTTGTTCCTGGAAGCCTCTGATATTGTAACACCAGGGGAAGCCACTACACTGGTGAATGAGCAGCAGTGTAATAAGCTGTACATTACATATGTTTAGCAGGATGCAACTTACTTCCTTGTGTTATTTCTAGAGTGGATGTGCCTCCACAGCAGGCAAGCATTGTTCTTAGTAGGAGTCCTCTTGCAATGAGAGCTGTATGCTATTAGCTATTAAAAAAAAAAAAACAGAAAACACCAAAAACAACAACAAAAAACCAAAAAAACCCCAGCAAACATTTACCTGAGTATAACTGGAGGATTTCATGCTTAGTGTTATCCATACAGATAAAACATCCTTGGGGAGCAAAGCCAGTGAAGAGGATGGAAAGTCGTTTTCTATCGCCACTGTGTGTGTGTGGTCCTTTGGTTACCAATAATTAAAGAGTGAGTTTAAGCTGTGTCTTCTCATCCCTAACCTCTCAATCTTGCTCCCAGTTAAAACAATTACCTTCTTGGTCCTCTAATTTCCAGTGCTGGGTTGGGGCAGAGGAGGTGAGAGGTTAAACTTAATTTTTTGGGACTGGCTGCTGAGCCAGGGAGCAGTTCCTTTGGTGCCAACTTAAACTCTTGGTTGACGTTGTAGAAGCTTGCACTTGAACATCGGTTGCCTAAGTGGATTGTGCACATATGTAGTAAGTAGTCTTTCTTGTGTGGGGAAAAGGATGTTATATCTTGTGCTTTATTTTTATGTTCCTTTTATAGAAAAGTAGTTCATAATCTTGTAGCAACTTTTGTCAATTCTGGGGTTAATCACGTTGAGGCATGCTCAGAAGGCTTTTACAGCTGTAGGTGGGCAGCCTGATACTCTGCATTGCACTATTTCTACAATGTCACTTTGTTTCTTTACAGTGTATTACTCAACAGGCACCTAAGGGTAAGTGAGCTCTGCTGTAGGGTTGCACTGCAAGGACACTCTGGAAGATATAATCCTTCTCTAGCTCACACCACAACATTTTATGGAAGGCAGTCTAGAATTATTTTGTGTGTTAACTGGGCTTTCTCCAAAGAAGGTGTAAACCATTATTTTAACAAAATGAAAGCCAAATCAAGGACTGGACTCTTTTCTGGAGTGTGCACATATCTTCACTGTTGCATGGTGTTTTGGAAGATGCTTGATGTCAGTATGGAGTGGGCTGACATACTGGGAAGTGATGTAATGTTTTGAAAAGCCTCACAACTTCCCTGAATGTACCAGATCTCCTTCAAGCTTCAAGTTTGTGAATCTACGCCTGCTGCTTAGTTAATATTTGTGTTTGGCTCCTGGGGATATTTGTGTGTGGGAGAAAGAGCCTACTCCCAAGCTCGTGGAAATGTGACAGCTTTTGCAGTGGTGAGGAGCAAATGAGGAGCTGAGATCTGTGGCACTCAAGTGGTGGCTGGCCACACACTGTGCGTGGGCTGGGCCTGTGGATGAAGGAGGTAGTGGTGCTGGACGGAGATCCAAAGTTGCCAAGAGGAACTCTGTCACACCTGCTACTTGCAAGACCACACACGTTCCCATTGCATATGCCTGACAGACTGCTGGTAAATCGTTGTGTTCAAATAGAAAAATGAAGGTTTTTCTTGAAAGTCCTGTTTGGGGCAGTTAAGCTATTTCTGTTTTGGTCTAATGTAAAGGACAGAATGCATATACTAGCTTTTTAAAGTATAAGTTGGTTTTAGTAAGATTATGAGTTGTCTTTGGTAGGTATAACTCCTCCTAACTTTATATACAGACACATACATGTTTAGAGGATTGAGATCTCATTTGATTTTTTTCTTCATGCACTTACGGGATCTTTTAGTGGAAGGGTTTTAACTCCATCCAGCTTCCAAGCCCCACACAGCCACAGGATAGGTTAAGGTGGTACCAAAATTGGCCAAATAGAAACTTTCTCACACAGTTTTGAGTCTTAGAAAGCAGGCATTCTTTATTTCACTCGTGGTCACTTGGAGGATCCCTCCTCTAATGGATTGCCCTGGTAAACGGAGATTACGTGTTCATTAGCTATCCTTGCTTACTTGATTCGTATGTGATACTTTCTTTTACATAGTTGCCCCCCCTTATTGGAAGTCCTTATATGTTCTTTGGTGTCTTCTTTGGGGATCTTCAATTTCTGGTGTCCTTTTTAGGTGGCTGTTTTTCAACCCCTGCTTTTGAGGAAGCGCAATATCATTGTTTTGCATGGCTTCTGCTTTGTCAGCCTTATCTGTTTCTCCAAGGTTACATTGTTCCCTTTGTTTGATAAGAGTAAAAAAAGTATTGTTCTATTCTACTATCCTTATCAAAGGTGAAGATGAGAAGGAAGGCAATGATGAGAGCGGAGGTACTCCATGATGCATTTGCTCAGTTTCCAGAGATTTATTGATCAGGCGCTTACTGAACAGCAGTGTGTATCATTTGATTAGTAACACTAGATGAAAGTTTTTTCTTCTATGAATTATTACAATAAAGGCTGTGTGACGCCCCCTCCATTTCACCCTCTGAAGGTTCATAACATATCTTCTCAGGACTAATTATGGGCTTCAGTGAAATTATTCTTTGAGGTCAGCTGCTAGAGATCTACTGTAATACTTAACAGATCACTGCACCCGGTTTTCAGTTTCTAAAAATTACTTCATTGTAGATAATACCTACATCAAGTTTCTGCACAATCATTTGTAATGCATGTCCTGACAGGTGCTTAGCTCAAATGCCTGCAAATGAGAGATAGTCTTAACAAGACGCTACTGTACAGAGTCCATTGGCAGTCTCTTCTCGTTTCGTATGCAGGGGAAGATTACCCAATGACCTGTTTAACAGGATCAGCTGATGTTGTGAACTGGCCTGTACAAATAAATAATTCCATCAAATTTAGCAGAAGGGTTTAAAAATCAGCAATTGATGATCAAATTTCCTGCAGTGTGACTTCTGGGAAGAGTGAGTTTGAGCTATGTTTTGATACTACACTGGGCAGGTAAGGGCACCCTTTGCACTTGTAAATAGAAATCTCTAGTCTCCTCTGCTGTCTAGCTCCTAAACAGTGCTGATGTTCAGCAGCATCAACTCTTTCTCCTACACATTTCCGTCTTTCTTTTGGTCTGGAGCTGTGTAGATGTTCCTGGCAGCAGTTCATTGATCTGTTAAGATGCACAGCAGAGAAAGATGCCACAGGATAGCTTGTTTTCTGTTCTTCCTTAACCCATCAGACCTAAAGTTATCCTGAAAGAAGTACTTTTTTCCTGTTGACTTGTGTGTCATTCCACCTCACCTTTCTCCCTTCTCATGCACCTTTTCTTTATTTATGAGAAAGCAGAAATGTATGCTCACCAAAACTTCCATTCCTCTCTAATTTAAACTCAGTAGAATGCAACTAGGTCCTTATTAATTCTACTTCCCTGTTACTGTTGTAGGAATTTTTCTTAAAAAAAAAACCAAAAAACCAACCAAAACTAAAATCCCAGGCTTTGGCTGAGTGCCCATTGAAGTCACTGAGAACAGCTGGACTTGCTGGTGGGGTGTGCAGGGGGCTGCTGGTTCTGTGGCTTTCCTGGGGAGGTGACTAATCATGAAGGCAGCACCAGGTTCTGAGGTGGCCATGGGGACACCATCCTGCCCGCTGACTCCAAAGCAGGACACTGGGGATGAGGAAATGCCTCACACTGTCAGGAAATGTACTTTTGATGTCAGTAGTCACATGTGTTTGTAAGTGACAGAGACCACATTTTGTGAGGATATGTATTTAGCTAATTTAGAGCACAAGCTTTGAAACAAAAGTAGCATTCACATCTTCAAGAGCAGCAATGCCCACAGTGTTTCATGGCAGGGATGGATGACAGTGGTGAATTAAATACCTTGTGACTAAATGTCCTTGGCTTTTAACTCCAAGTTTTCCAGGACCTCTGCTTGGAAGTCAAAGTGGACAGTAATGACTCCTGGCAGGGCTGGCTTTGCTCCCTTACAACAAAAGGAGAGAGCATGTGTACCTTGATCACAGTTTGGTGCCTGCAGCTGAAGGAGGGGAGGATCAGTGCTGATCTCTGTTAATCGGTAGAAAGCTTCCTGAAAAAAAGACTTGAATCTCTCTTGAGTAGTGGTAGAGAGCAACTGAAGGAAAATGTCTTGTTTGATGTTTAGTCTCATGACTTTTACCCTTATTTAAAAAAAAAGGACATCTTGATTAATGACACCTTTTTTATTGGGGGCTTGGGTTCTGTTTCATTTTTATGGGTAAACCATTCTTTCACTGCAAAAGTAGTTAATGATAGCCTTCTAAAAGGGGCAGTTGCTGCAAATCCTTCTTGATCTTCAGCAGAAAAGAAACAGAAACACATCTACTAGAGTGCTCTCAAAACTCACCATAAAGGTGAATAGGCACCGCCGTGTGTGTTTCCTCTGGTGATGGATGTACATGGCACTGCTCTTCTGGTGCATGCATATGTGCATGGGCATCACTCTGCTTTACAAACTTGATTGACAAGGCAAGGGACTCTTTTCAGACAAGCTCTCCTTTATTGCCTTTGTCCTGTATTTATGTCAGCTTTTCTTGTCAATGAGTTTGAAAGTAATTCCTCTTCTTCCTAACATGCTTCTTGGAGGAACATGTGCATGTTCTGTCTGCTTGTGGTGGTGCAGGAGCCGTGTTAATGTGACTGTGATAGCAAGAAGGGCTGAAGCATCTCTTAAACATCACTGTGTGAATGAAGGAAAGGGTTAATGCCTCATGCTGCTTCATCTGTTGAGGATGGTTAGCATCATATAGCAGTGTTTCACTGCAGAGAAAAGGCCAGTGTGACATTTACTAAGGACTGCCCTTGCTGCTCAACATTTCAGCATTATGTGTGGCTGGATGCTCAGCCTGGAAAATGGGAAGAAATGAGGACGTGCACAGGCAAAGGAGGCTTCATTTGAGAAGAAATGTGCATGAGGATTAAAAATGTCCAGAAGTTGATTTGTATTGTGGAGTTCTGCGCTTTTTTAAGACTTTTCTCCCTCTTACTTTTTCATCTCATGGATAAGCTATTGTCTCTCTTTGCCCCCTCCCTACTTCTTTAAATGGAGAACACAAGTTCAGGTTTAGATGAGAAATGAATTTTTAAGCAACTTACTTTATGAAACTCCTTCACTGAAATATTTGTGTTATTTCCTGTTTGCTTGGGTGTGTTTCTGCATGGCACAGGAACCTCCCTGTCATTTTGACTGAGTATGACGGGGATGTCACTTCCTCTGTTTGTTCATCTGTGTCATCTCTGGGCCGGTGAGCTGTGACTTTCCTTGTCAGTGTGTCTGCTTTAAGGAGCTATGAGACTTTTTTTGACCTTTCCTAGTTGTAGTTCGATGTGTGTAAGAAGACAGGTACAGAGTGAAGGTATTGCCCTAGAGACAGTGCAGGGCAGCCTCCACAGTCTCTAACAGTCCCTGTGCAGCACCTGGATTCTGATCACCTCTTGACAGGCCTTTAGGGACATCAGCTTGTTGTAGAGGTTAGTAGAGGGTTTGAGATCATACTGGGTTTGCTCAGGAGAAGCCCTTTTCAGCATCTGTTTTGGAGGTTTTATTTGATAGTGGCATCCCAGTATTTTGTGTTACTCTTGTTTTCAGCAGTCTAGTTCAGGATCCCAGAAAATATGGAAGTCTAGCCAGCATACTTTGGATGACTTTTAGGCTAAGTAGAGGTGTGGACTGACAGGTTATAGGGGCAAATAGGGCAGAACTGTTCTGATTTTCCCGAAGGCCTGAGAGTCTTGCTTTTGAGCATGGCTGAGATCAGTCTGTGCATCTCCCATATCACAGCAGCTGTTCTGAGAGAAGCATTTGGAATTCTCCAAGAGGCGTGTTTCAGAGATTCTTCACATTTCATGTGTTCTATGAACAGCTGCACTGTGATAAAGAACTTCTTTCAAACTATCATGTTTAAAATTTTAACAATGTTTTTAAAAACTTGGTTTGTTAGCCATATGCTAAACTTCACAGAATTGGGAAAAATTTCTTCTGAAAGCTTGGGGTTTTATATGAAAGTATCCTTCAGTGTACTCGGTTTCATGCAAAAAACTTACCTGCATCTGCATGATTGAGATCTTGTTGCTCCTGCAACACAAACAGATGAATCTATGTTACCATCAAACCTATAGGAAGCTTCACCTTTTATTAAGTCTGTCTTTTGGAAATCAGTATTTTAAACTCAGTCTAAATGTAGTTTGATCCGGGGCTTCATTTGAAGTGAACTGGGTTTGACCATTTTATATAACATTGCAGTTTTTGGATGAGTCTGCCTCATCCATTTGCTGTCCTGATTCTTTTTCCATTCATAATTGTTGTGGAGAGCTTTGAATTCTTGAGATTTAAGATATTATCATCTGAAATTTGTAGTAATCTCCTTAACTTAGCAACAATATTTTCTGGACTATTTGAGAATATGATAAGCATGTTTTGAGTCTGCTGATGTAAGTAATTCTGCAAACACGAAAGTTGATTTAATAATATTTAATAGCATATTTTATACTAATTTTGGTAAACCTTCACCAGCAAATTATGGTAAATTTCCCATATGTTTCAGGGATGATAGAATTGGCCTTTGGGCAATGCTGTCTAGTGTATTTGAAAGAAGAGAGGAGGAGGACCTCATGGGCTGGTGTGGCTGGTAAGGGATGGCAGCTTGACCAAAGTAAACCTGTCAGGTTCAGTTCGGTTGATCTGCAGCTTTGGCAGCAGGTCATGAGCAGTAACCAAAAATTAGCATCTGAATAATTTGGTGCACTTCTCTGAGCTCACTGCCCTTGCACCACATAACTACAAGTCCCCAGCTGGGAAGTGTTTAATGTTTGCCTGGTGCAGAGGTAAATGGCTATACAAAATTGGCGGGTGTGTATTGCAGAATTTGAGGTTGTGTGTTGGGGAGAGAGGTTCGTTTATGTTGGTTTCAGAGGGTGTTAAACTCCTTTTGATGTGTGTCCCATGCAGCTTTCTGAAGAGATAGTTGTGAGTAAATTGTACCTTTGTCCAGAAAAGTGATTTCCAGTGCACTGACAAGTACAGCTGAGCAAATCACAAGACAGCATTTTGGTACATGAACTCTTTTGCTTTTGCCCTGATCTTGGGAATCTGGAAGATAAGAACTTTGATATAATCCCTTAACATTAGTGCCTTGTAATTCCTAGAGGCAGCTGTTGAGCAGAACATGATATTTTGCAGCCCTCACATCGGAAACTTTTATTTTGTGAAGAGATACTCCAAAGTCTATCATTCCAGTATAACTGTGAACAGTTTTCTTCCCTAGGAGATGGAAATAGAGGTTTTGGAAGAGGAGGAAGAGCAGGGTAACTTTGACTTCTGCTCCTGTGTTTTAGATAATGTTAAAGCAAAAGTTGATGGGCAGATGCTGGACTCCAGAATGTATGAAAGTTCAGGGGTTTTGTACGTAGCAGTAAAAAGTCAGTTTTCCTAGCTTGATTTAAGACAAGTCTGGGCTGTAGCCATGGCAGGTAGTTGCATTGCCCTGTAATTTTGCACAATTTTGTTAGAAGTTACATTTCCTGTTCTACACAGGAATTATGAAAATGGCTTGTAGCAGTGATGTCTGAGGTTGTTTCTAAATACATACAAGAGAGACAATAAAGCTTGGTTGAAATGGAAGTGTTTTTCAAGTATTGTCTTGTAAATGCATGCAGCTTGAATTGTTCCAGACTGTCTGTCCTGATGACCATGACTCTGAAGGCAGTTTCTCATGTTCTGTGTGTGCCAGAGTCTGTTTACTCACAGTTCTGTACTCCAGACAGTAATACTCAAGCTAATGGCATGGTTTCTGCTGACACTTTGCAAGCACGCTGGCTGAGAGCCAATAACAGTCTTTCTGTGTAGAAATAACTGGAGCCCACAGGGAGCAGTAGTATCCTTTGGTAGGAGTGATCATGAGCTTGTTTCTGCAGTTAATGTGTGTGAGCAGTTCCCATTTGGTTGGGTCAGTTGTGCCAGTTGGGACAAGCCATAATAAAATGCAGTTTCTGAAAAGGGAGTCTGACTGTTGTGAATGGAAAAACCTCTCACACGTAAAAGTAGTGATAACTTACTGGACTTCACCTTGCCATCACCAGAGACTAGAGAGTTGTGATTTATGTCTCAAAAAATAGTGAAAGATTGACAGTTGACCATGGAATTAACAACACACCTTCAAGCCTCTGAACAAAAATATGCATTCTTTTATGGAAATGTGGGAAACTTGTAGACTGGTGAAAAACTGTCACATAAGAGTAAGATTTTATATATAGAATTCATTGTTGTAGGATTTTACTGAACCTAAAAAATGCATAAACCTCTGAAAAATAAAGAGGTATTTTGCATGGGTGACTCAATGTTAGTATCTCTCCCAAATTTACATTAGGCATTCCCCTTCGAGGCTTAAGGCAGTCTCCAGCTTGAGGAGATTGTGTGGTTTCTTGCACCTTTCTCTGAAGCATCTGGCATTAGCCTCTGTAGAAGACAGGATATTGGATTTTTAAAAAAGTCTCATTCTCTATGGCAGTTTCTGTGTTTAAATACTCTCTGTCAATTGTGACTTGGGCAAAATGATGACATTTTCTTTACAGATATTAAAGGAACCCAAGGCATAGCATCTGCCTTGGAACTTTCATGAGCAAATTAGTAATTTTTCTTAACAATCCCTCCCTTAGTGGCATTAATGAGCTCCTTGATGGAATCATGCCTGGACTCTGAGGTCTGGCTGATCAGCTGTGGCTTTAAGTGTCCTGAACTTCCATTTGCTGTTTTGGCATCCTGCAGCTGAGCAAATGGAGCTACTTCACTGGGCAATGAGATACCCAGTGTCCCTTTCTCTGTGCCAGAGATTTGTCATACATACTGGTCTATAAAAGGTGGATCTTAGTTTATTGCAGGAAAAAAATAATGTATTTGAGGAGCTGGTATGCTTTTTGTTATCCCTTTAACATTTACGGAGATCTTGGGTATTAGGCTTTTAAGCTGATTTGTTGAAATTCATTTGACAAGAACTTGCACAGATGGTGCTTTTTGTCTGTAATATAGCACTTTTTAATTTCCCTTAGGTTAACTTGATGAATCTGGCTAGAATTTCTGCAATGAATATTTGTCTCCTGTATCTCTGACTTGCTTATCTGAAATAAAATTTAGTCTGATAGGAGCAATATCTGTGTGCCTTTAATCATAGGCAGAGCTAGCATACTTGATCAGCTGTTTCAGCTCTGGTATAGTCAGTAATTTCTGTGCTATTAATACTCCTGCTGCAATATACAGAAGTAATAAAACACTGAAATCTGTTTCTCTTCAAAGCAGATTGTTTTTTCTTCTCTGACAGTGTTTTTCTGAAGAGCTGGCAAAAGATGATCAATTGAAAATGCATGACTAGATAAGAAGTTTCATTAGATGCTGTCTTTGACTTGGCCTGATATTAGTGTTGACTAGGAAAATCTGCCATGTTTTGGGATCCCAAAAAGATACTGTGGCACCTGAAAGCTCCAAATACACCTTGTGGTGCAAGCGTGTGCAACACTTAGAAGATCACATTTTTCATCTCCTTGAATATGGCTGATCTGCCAGGCAGTGTGTTACAAGTATAACTACTGGAAGTGGCCAGCTCTGCTGTCCAACATGTGCCAGTGACAGCTGCAGGCTGTTCCATACTGCAGCAGCTGGGGTGTCTGTGTGGGCTGGGGGCATGTTGGAGAGCACTACCACAGGGACCATCACCTGCAAGGGTTTCAAGCAAAATTAAGACCCCCCCGAAAGAAATGTGAGGAGGCAAAATAATGCCAATGTCAGGACTAGCCGGAGGCAGGCTGTGCTGAGTGGGTTGGATTTCTGACCTGCCTCTGAGTACCTTTGCTGACACACTGCTGGGGATTGATGTCTCAAGCTGGCTGGGGGATTGTCCGCTGACCTACTTCAGCCAGTGTGACTCCACTGGCTTAGCCTGAATCTGGAGGAGCCCTGCCAATGTCTCCAAGCCCAGGGGAGGGGGCTGTAATCTCCCAGCCAGGAGCAGCTGCTGGGAGCTCCCAGCCTGGGAAAGGGAGCAGGCTGCTAATGCCAAACGTGTTGTCAGTGGTTCTGGTTTTGCAGAAGTGAATCTGACTCCACTATAGAGAATATGGATGTGCAGCAGTGTCTGGTCATCTTGCAGGCATATGGCTGAAAGCCAGTCATGTTTCAACAGCAGACTCGAGTCACTACATTGTTGTTCCCTCCCACAAGCATTTATATGGGGTTCTACTTGAGCATTCTGCATCACAAAACACTGTTTGCGTGCTGTGGTTTACTTTCAAGAGCACAGTGTTGGCCACTTACTAGGATTTGTAAATCTGACTCCAGAACTGGAGGATATAGGAAAAGGTTACGTTCCTTTGCCTTGAAAAAATGTATGAGGGTAAATGTTTTCAGCTATTTAAAATTGAAGTTACTTACGCAGAATTACAGGTTTACTAATAAAAGATGTGTTTTCTGACTGTCCTAGGCTTTTGGACAGGCCCATACCAACCACAAGAAGGTAGCAGCAGATGGAGAGAGCAGAGAGGAAACCTTGATTCAAGAATCAGCTACCAAAGAAGAATACTACATGAGGAAGGTTATGGAGTTGCAAACAGAGTTGAAGCAGATAAGAAATGTCCTTGCCAACACACAGTCTGAAAGCGAACGCCTTAATTCTGTTGTGCAGGAACTGAAGGAGGTGAGTGAAGATGCACAGGGTGCACTGCAGCTTGGATTTGTTACATTTTCTGATGCTATGTAACCAAAAAAAGGGAAGATTCTTGAGCTGAAAGATGTTTTGACAGACACGTGTGGCTGTATGTTTGGCCATGCTGGTCCTGTGGGTACTGCACATCAGTTCCCTCAATTCCAGAACTGCTGCCTTAAAAAGCAGAGGAACCTGTTTAGCCCTAGCACAGAGACCCTTGGATGTACTTTGGTGCTTCATTCCCAATGCAGATTTTCTTGCTGCAAAATATTTGTGGAATAATTTCCCTTTTTATTCCTTTTTGCTCCCTAATTTCTGAAGGGGTGGGATTATAACAAAACACTGAAATGCACAAAGAGAGGGATAGTAAAGTTTATAGTCTTGTGTTTTCTCTCATGAAATGGTAGCTTTTACATTTATATAGGTTGCTTAACATAATGTTGCTTTGACCTTTCATTGTTTTACTATTGAAACCACATATTTTAAAGGGGAAATAATTGCTGAGAAGTTACTTAAAGAGTATAATTACTTACAAAATCTGTAGTTCAGCAGAAGTCTTTGTGGTACTGGTGCAGAAATGATTGTTGTGAGAACTCAAACCATTGCTTAAATTCAGACTGGTAAAACTACACATACTGTAAGCCACAGATGGATGGATAAAACAGTCCACAGTTATTACTCCTGAGCTTTCTTGCACCTTCCTTTGAAGCACTTGTCTAGTCCTAAGCTAAACAACTGGCCTCCCCTGCCAGGAGGGAAGGCTATCCAAGAGCCCACATCTGAATCTCAACTTATTCCATGTGACCTCAGCTGCAAGTGTGTCATGTGATTTCTTTAGGACATAGTTAGCTATATATATATGGAGATGTGGGGATTCACTGGTGCCTACAGAGAACATTTGTGGTACAAGCGGTCACAAATGATCAAACTGGCCAGTCAACTTCTCCTTTAACTTTGTGGAACAGAGTTGGAATCAGGCCTTCTCCATAAGAAGGGAAGCAGTTCCTAGAAACACAGACACAGCTCTTTGTCTGTATTTCCTAACCTTTAACACTAGATTAATAGAAAAGCTGCCCACCCCAGAGGCAGCACGGTGTCTGTGAGGAATTCTGGTCACTTCTCAAAGTGAGCTGAGCGGCAGATTTCTGGTCTGCTTCCAGAGTCACTGCAACTGAAGGTGATTTTTCTTTCTAGATACTGCCACATTTCAGTCACATTTTAAGGAGACACAAAAATGTGAATTCATGTCAGCCCTCAGCTTTCCCTGTGGCCCTGGGCTTAGGCAGCGATAGAGAGACAACATTTACTCCAGCATGGAGTGTGGGATATAGCAACTTGTAATTTGTATTGGTGTACTTTAGTGTCTGATTGCAGCAATTTTGATTTCTTGGTGTGCTGTGAAGTTGTGCTCTCTTTGCGACTAAAAACAAGCTGACAATTTTATATAGTCTAATCTTTACGTGATGTGTGAGGAAATTGTAATTTAAATTTATTAGTCTTAACAGTTGCAGGTGATTCAGTGTTTGTATTCAGAACATGCCAGATTCAGGTCTTGGCACTTGCTCCAGCTGCAAACATTTCCCTTATCTCAGTGTGCTGTGTCTGCCTGTTGTACCTGTGTGGTTACTCAGTGGACCCTTGCTGCACACTCTCAAGGGCTGAGACCGTATTTAGTCATCGCTGATATGTCTTTGTCTGGCCGGGAGTGGAGAGCTCGGAGGGAATCTGAGTTTGTAGGCCTGAGGCTAAAGCTTTCTTGGCTGGGCTGCAGGACAGGTGAGATCAGGTAGCAGGTTCCATAAGCCAGCTGCAGTGACAGGCTGCCTCTGTCAACAGCTAGCAGTGGTTTTGAATTAAAACTGTGGAAAACCACCCCATTCCATCATGGGTGTGGCTACAAAAATACTATTTTTCTAGGCAACTTTTTTCCCGGTTTGCCTATATCCGAAGCTAATTCTGTTGATGTTTTAGAATGTACTTTTTTGCTTTGTATGAATTAAGTGTTTGAAGATAGGGCTTGAAGGAAAATAATATTGGAAAAAATAAAAGCTAAATTCAGTGAGCCATTTCTATAGCTGTATATGTTCCAGCTCAATTTATTCAAGTGTCTGTGTATATTCATGAAAGATCCCAAGATCATACTACACCAGTATATTGGTTTTTACTTATTATCTATTTCAAAACAATGCTAACTTTTTCTTTGAAATCTTCCATTTAGTCCTGTGTAAGTCTTGGGGCTGAGGGAAGGGAGTATTTTGTCAACCAGTTCCTATTTTTTCTTAACCTGAGATCTTAGATTTCATGAATTTTAACTCAGTGTCTTTCTCCAAAAGGATTAATTGTATCATGTTTTCAACTTATTGATCTGGTTATAAAGAAAATGTCTGTTGAAAAGCAGCAGCAAATACATGTCCAAATAAGAATGTCTGGAGTCATCTGAATCTGTCTTTCTCTTGTGAAAAGGCCCTTCTTATTAAGGTGGAAACAGATTTGGGCTCTGACTTCTGGTCTGGAGAACTTCTGCTCGTTACTACAGCCAGTGAAACAACACAGTGTAAATGCTACTTTCCCTGCTTGTTTCTTGACTTTTTTTGAGTCAATAGTGAGAATTTGTAAGAAAAGCAAGAATAAAAAAATCTAGTTATTGTGTAAATGACTTGGTTTTCTTTAATTTCAGGAGGTGAGGGAAAGAGTTTCTGTTTCAATATAATTCAGTTAATTAGTGCATGTAAAAAAATTATAAAATATTTTAAATTTTGCAATTTAATTGTAGTTGATCCAGGTGCCACAATTTTTATTTTGCTTTGTTTGTTTTTCCAGGTCAACCAGAATGTGGAGATCCAAAGGGCCCGCCTGCGAGATGATATTAAGGAGTATAAATTCCGAGAAGCACGTTTGCTGCAAGACTATACTGAACTTGAAGAGGAAAACATCTGTCTCCAGAAACAAGTGTCTGTCCTGAAGCAAAGTCAGGCAAGTTTTCCAGTCAGTGAGGATTGCTTTGGTAGCACCAAAGATAGTTAATTCCTGTGTTACAGTACGGTTCTGTCTCATTTGAACATCCAACTACTTATTTTCTACCTTTGTACTACTTTTGAGACTATAAGCTGTATATTTTAGCACCAAGACTTATCCTTTCTGACTCTGTTTATACACAGTCATAATACTTCATTGCTTCTACTTTGACTTCCAAGTCCTTCCATTGCCTTCTCTTTCTCTGATGGAAGAAAAGTCTCTATCACTCTGCTTTGCTACGGTAGTTTTTCAGTGTCTATTTACAGTGGCATCCATCCGTCCATCCATACATCCATCCATCCATCTTCCATCCTTCCTCTTCTACAGTATGTGGAAATGGGGGTGTTTCTGTTTTAATTCTGTTTTAATATGTTTTAATTGCTACTTAATCCTTACCTTCTCTCTCCATTTCTGTGCTCCTCTTCTATTCTAGCTACTTTCAATAAACTTGGAATGCTGTTATAGTTGCTCTACACTGTCACATCTGCGTGACTGCTGTCTGAAAGGTCACATTTCATTGTGCAGTTCCAGCTATTTCCAGAGTTGTAGAAAACTGCATTTTTGGAACTTCTTAAGAGCTTCCCTGAGTTATCATTTGTGGAACTAATTAAGATAGATGTGGTCTTTGGCATGGTTCACTTATCTTCATCTATCAGTGTGGGACTTGCTATTTTTATTCTTCAGGTAGCTGTCAGTCCCATTGCATAAATAAAGCCCAGTTGGGAAAGTGAAGGACATAGACAACAAAGACACTGTGAGGGCTGGAGCCCCTCTGCTCTGGAAACAGGCTGGGAGAGCTAGGGGTGTTCAGCTTGAAGAAGAGGAGGCTTCAGGGAGACCTTCCAGTATCTAAAGGGGCTCCAAGAAAGCTGGAAAGGGGGAATGACTTCCCACTGCCAAAGGGCAGGGATAGATGGGATATTAAGTAGAAATTTTTGGCTGTGAGGGTGGTAAGGCCCTGGCATAGGTTGCCCAGAGCAGCTGCAGCTGCCACATCCCTGGAAATGTTCAAGGCCAGTTTGGACAGGGCTTGGAGGAACAACCTGGTCTAGGGAAAGGTGTTCTACCCATGGCAAGGGTAGGAATGAGATGAACTTTAAGGTTCCTCCCTGCCCAAACTATTCTCTGATTCTACAATTCCATTATAATCCTGAAATCAAAAGTTCTTTAGAAAATTCAGTGTTAGTACCATCTGTTGTAGTCAGTACATAGTAAAATCTCTTTAGAATTTGCTGCAGAACTCCTTCAGTGTTCTGAATGAAAGCTGCCCTGTCAAGCTAGATATGTGGGATATCAAATGTATTTTATTTATGTCCAAGTGAAACGCTGTGTCAGTGTTTATTACTTGGGGCCTCACTGGCCAAAATCGGGGTTCCAGGTGTTCTCATCTGCATTATTTGGTCTAATTATGCAGTTTTGGACATACTGACATCGTGTAGTAGGGACAAAAGGGGCTATTGTGCTCTAGATGCAGGCTGGAAGAGAGAGGGAACTGGTAAAATCAAGCCTATGTAGTTGGTTACTTTTGGGTTTTACCTTTTTTTATTTTTTTCCTTCTCATTCGTCATATTCAGAGCAGCAGGTGAAAGTTCCCAGCTCCATGTTCACAGTCTAGAATAACAATACTGGAGAATGCTGCCATTCTGGCCTGAACCAAATTTAACCTCAGATGCTATCTCAATACTTGCTAGTAGTTATTGACCGCTGTATTTTTATTCTGGTAACTTTGAAAATAGACTACAATCTGAAGTATTTTATCTCAGTGGAAGCATACAGAACCAAGAGCTCGTTCTTTTCATGGCAGTGGATTATATAATTTTCTACCTTGTCCTAATCCTACTTGATGAACTTTTAATTAATCTAGTTTTTAATTATTCTAGTTATTCATGTAACTAGAAGCAGCCTTCAAGTTTTCCCAGGCAACACTGAATTAACATGCTTGCTTCCCGGTTTGTAAATTGGGTGTGGTTCAGCACTCCCAGGTTGCTCTGTGTTGACATCTAAAATGCATTTAGAAATTGGCAAAAGAATAAATAAATAATGTGACATATCATATGGTATGAGTTCCTTTCTTTCAGGGTAAGGAAGAATATTCTTTGTTTGCTTCCTCCCTGCTATGCCCAAGTGATTAAAAATTTTATATTAATTGTGTACATAATTTCAGTGCAAGAAAGATTTTAAAAAGTGCAGTACTAGAGGTAATAGGTAGCATGCCATCAAACTCATCAATGTGAGTCTCAAGTGTAGAGTCTGAATTGTAGCCCTTTCAAGATGTTCTGAAATGATGATGAGAGAAATGCTAAAGCATTTTATTTTGAATGTATAAAAGCAGAGCTTGATCATAGTTTTAACCCAGTGGTGTATTCAAATGGCAGTGAAGCAGAGCGTCAAAGTGTACCTTTGTCATGCCAGTTCTGGAAGAGTGAAGCTTAACTTTGTGGGAAGGCTGGCCAGGGAATTTGTTTATCAAACAAATGTTTGCGTGCAGTTCTAGCAAAGACTGTTTTGGGATGCTTCTGTATCAGACACACTGTATCTCTCACCTGTCCTGACTGAGCTGGAATGGATGAGCTCATCTGACAGTTTGCTCAGTGAATTTATTCTGTGGTCTCTGTGAACGTAAATTACATAAGTCCTGTTTACAGTCATAGTGCTAAAACTAGACTCCAGAAATGAAAAAAGTACTCTATTTCTACAATATTTAAGTGACATCAAACATTCAAAAGCAAAATGACTTGGTGCCTTGCAAGCAGGCATTTTTATTATAGGTTTTTCTCCCCATTTGTATATCTCCAGGTGGAGTTTGAAGGTTTGAAACATGAAATCAAAAGGCTGGAAGAGGAAACCGAGTTTCTCAATAGCCAGCTGGAAGATGCCATCCGGCTGAAGGAGATCTCTGAGCGCCAACTTGAGGAGGCCTTGGAAACACTGAAGACAGAGCGGGAGCAGAAGAACAACCTTCGGAAGGAGCTGTCTCACTACATGAACATCAATGATTCCATGTACAACAGCCACTTAAACATCTCTTTGGATGGGCTGAAGTTCAGTGATGAAGCCACAGAGCCCAATAATGATGAAATTATGAATGGATTTGAACAAAACTGCCTCAGCAAACTCAGCAATGGCAAAAACAGTACTTCAACACCCAAGAAAAATGAAAGCTTCCCTCCAGCCCCAAGTCTAGTTTCAGATCTTCTGAGTGAATTAAACATTTCTGAAATCCAGAAGCTGAAACAGCAGCTTGTGCAGGTAAGTGGGTTTCCTAAGGAGCTGTGCACTTCCAAACAGCTCCTAAAGTTCATTTGGGATGTAATTTCAGTCTTTTTGGTATCTCACGTGGTACTTTTTATACTGTATTTTTGAAGGCTTCAATTGATTTAGAATTTGAGCATGTTAAATGTTTGTCAGTGAAAAAACACAGCTTTTTTATTTTCCTTTCTTTTTTTTTAATGCAGTGGGATTGAGAGTCATGTCCTTTCCTTGGTGGAAAGTTCTAATGCATCTCCTGTGCAATACTTGCTGTGTCTACTTCATTACGTCACTACCAAGAACAGTAGTGGTTTGTTTCAAAATTGAGAGTTACTCCAGTTACCTTCATCAAAACAAGTTTTGTACTTCCATTTTCTGTAATTATTTCAAAGAGCATGAAGTCTTAATCAGCACGAAACATTTCTGTGCTATATTTGTGCAATTAGGAGGTTGGAGAGTTTAGAACAAGGTGCACATTTCTGTTTCCTACTAATATTTTGTCAGGTGTGTTTTAAATTATCTTCTATAAGAAAAAGCCCATGTACAAAAAACTGTCAGAATTTTTAAAAATGAGAAATTTAAGAGGAGAAACTTGAAAAAGTTTTGGTATTTCTGATTCTTTCATGAAGTTCCAGGCTTTCACCATAGAGCTGTGTGTTTTCTAGAATTTACTTGATAATTTAGAAGATAGCAGTAAACTTTAGCTTGTCGTTCGCTGAAAGGAAATTTTCACAATGAGACCATCAGCTAGGGAATAAATGTGCAAAAATGTGCATTTTGAAGAGGAGATCAGAAAGAATTGGCAATGAACACTGTAACTTGAGATAATTTTAGAATACATTGTGGAGCCTTTCCCATAATGTGCAAGTGATTGAATTTCTGTAACCATGTGGACCATTGGCTAAGTTGCCGTCTCTTAGAGTTAAAACCATTTAAGTGATACAGTTCTCTTAACATAGTTGTCTGTGTTCCTGCATTTCAGATGGAAAGAGAAAAGGTTAACTTGTTAACAACACTTCAAGAATCTCAGAAGCAGCTGGAAAATACACGGGGAGCCCTCTCAGAGCAGCATGAGAAAATTGGTAGGCTCACTGAAAATCTGAACGCCATGAAGAAGCTGCAGGCCAGTAAGGAGCGTCAGTCTGCCCTTGACAATGAGAAGGACCGAGATAGCCATGAAGATGGAGATTATTATGAAGTTGACATCAATGGGCCAGAGATCCTGGAATGCAAGTACAAAGTGGCTGTGGCAGAAATTACTGACCTGAAGGAAGAGCTCAAAAATTTGAAGGCAAGATACAAAGAATGTGAGTCTAAGTATGAGGAAGAGAAGAGTAGATATGAGGCTGAGAGCCAAGCTCTCACTGAACAGATCACCTCACTGGAAAAGTCCAGTAGGCATGATAGAGAACAGATGGCCAGGCTGGAGAAGGAGCTGAAGAAAGTCAGTGATGTTGCTGGAGAAACACAGGGCAGCCTCAGCGTGGCCCAAGATGAACTAGTCACCTTCAGTGAAGAGCTGGCCAATTTATACCACCATGTCTGCATGTGCAACAATGAAACTCCAAACAGAGTGATGCTGGACTACTACAAGGAAGGTAAAGGTGGACGCAGTAGTCCAGAGGCCAAGGGAAGAAGGTCTCCCATTCTTCTTTCTAAAGGGCTGTTAACTATTGAGCTGGGAAAGGCAGAGAATGGAAGTGGTGACAGCAGCCCATCCCCGGTGTCATCTCTGCCATCCCCTGTGTCAGATCCTCGGAAGGAGCCGATGAACATTTACAACTTGATTGCTATAATTCGGGATCAGATTAAACACCTGCAGGCTGCTGTGGACAGAACAACCGAGCTGTCCAGGCAGCGCGTTGCTACTCAAGAACTTGGGCCAGTGGTGGACAAAGACAAGGAAGCTCTTATGGAAGAAATTCTGAAGCTGAAGTCCTTGCTGAGCACCAAGAGGGAGCAGATAGCAACTCTGAGAACTGTGCTGAAAGCCAACAAACAGGTAACTAGGTCTTAGAGGTTTGAAGGTTACAGTGTCAGGCAACTAGGTCATAAGCACAAGAGAATTTTTCTTTGGGCTCATTCTGCCATTCCCTCAGCTCTGTGGGGTTTTGTTGCTGGTATTTGGCTAGACTAAGGCTGAAGCTGGCTTTCCATTAGAGGCACCAGCTGTCCCACGTAAAGACGAGCACTGGGTCTGTAACTGACTTCGGCTTCTCACGTACTCCTGAGACTTGGTTAAGGAGCTTCAATCTACTGTCTATCTGAATTAGATCAGGTTATATTTAATGTAGGATGCCTAAAAGGAAGAGGTAATCTTATTTTCTACTTGGAAGAATTCTAGTAGTTACCCTTAAAAGAGTTCTGAAATTTAAGTATTGTTCTCTCTCAAACTGCGAAATAAAAGAGAGCCTTCCAAGATGAGCATGTGATATAAGAATGTGGTCAAAATAACAGAGGTGAAAGGTAAAATTAGTCTTTGGGGATTGGACATTCAACAGCATTAGCAGTGCAGTAGGTGAAAATAACTGCCATTGAAGCACCATATGACATGCTTCATCTTCTTCTCTATGGTTAAATTTAAATTGTCTTAAAAAATAAGTAGTTTAGTCTACTAAACTACTAGAGGTGTTGTTTAAAAATGAAATAAACACATTAAGTTTTCTTTTGAACGTTTTAATAAAGGTGTCCCAAATGTAAGATAGGTAAAATGCTATAAGAGTTAGAGAACTGTGCTAGTGATTGACAAATGCATTTAAGTATTGAGATACTAAGTAGATTGCTTTGTTCCTTTATGTTGCTAGTAGATAGGTTTCATGACATCTATATTCTGTAACTTCCTTGATGCTGCTGCATGGTTAATGGGAGTAGGAGATGACCAGGTCTGTTCCCAGTGTTCAGAAAGGAAATTTTATTTTATCTGTACCAGATAAGTTGACCACGAGTTTAACATTCCAGTACAAAGTAAATGTTTCATTATGTGAATAGTGATTAAAAACCTTTTAGCCAGCCATTTGATGAAGAGTTTCACTAAATGTTATGTTTCTGTTCTCCCTGGTAACCAACTAGACTGCAGAAGTAGCCCTTGCCAACTTAAAAAGCAAGTATGAGAATGAGAAAGCGATGGTTACAGAGACCATGATGAAGCTGCGAAATGAGCTGAAGGCTTTGAAAGAAGATGCTGCCACCTTCTCTTCCCTGAGAGCTATGTTTGCTACAAGGTAACGAATATAAAGAACTCTGCAAAATTTAATTCTTTGCTTGTGTGGGGAAGAGTTGAACATCCTTCCCGTCCGCCATGCAGAGAGTGAAGCGGTAGGTGCTTTTTCCCAAGATCATTGCGGTGTGTGTCTCTGTGATATGCTCCTATTGATGAGGAACACGCCTGTGTTGCCGCTCACCTTTTATAGCAAGGCCAGGCTAGCCCACACAAGTCATGCTAGGTGGAGGCGGTGTGAGTGGGGAACTACTAGGGTGTTGAAGGAGCTCCCAGTGGACCCTCGTGAGCCCCGTGCTCATGAACAGGCCCATCGACAACAGGACCGGTAAGAGAGAGTGAGGGAGACTCTTGAAGCCAAGGAATCTGTCCCGGTTTATTCAGTGAGGGGAAGCCAATTGGTCCGGGGCCCAACCAACCAGGCGAAGGGGGAGGCAAACAAGAACCCTGAGCTCTGGGTGCAGGGGACTATAAAGTGTTTCCACCCATTGGGTGGTTACATCAACTCAACCAATCATTACAACAGCATAGAAGGGGTAAAAGGGCTTACATAATCAGAGAGGGGCCAATTGGGTTAAGGGAGAGAGGGGAGCGGGTCACGTGCACCAATGGTGCCTTGAGGATAGAGGGGGACCCCTGCGGAGCCAGGGAGACACTGATTGGGTCTGGGGTTGAGGGACAGGGAGCTCCCTGGAAGAAGGGGGTGGGGGACTGTGATACACAATATAAGGGACAGGCCCAAAGGGAGGGGACAACTTGAGGGACAGGTATTGAAGCGTGAAAACTCAGGGGACAAACCACTTAAGCTTCGGGGGTACAGGCTATACCATCAAGCTTAAGGTAAGGGATGCATCACAACATGCGTGGATATAGTCTGCTGCTACAAAACATAAAGCTGTTGTGGCAGTATTTATTCAAGTTGGCTGGGAGATTACCTGATATCCCCGGTTCTTGAAGCCATTAGCTCTGAGAAGGAGTGACATTTAACAATGCAAAATGAGCATTTATTGTACACTGAAGATGGCACTCTGCTTTACTTTGATGATATAGAAAAAGGTAAAGATGTTGCAAACATCTTGGTAGTCTTAGGCTGTCTATCCTGCAGTTGGCATCTGTCGTTTCATTTGATTGTGTCAGCTGATTTGATTGCTTTATCTTTGGAACTTCCTTCTGCTTCTTAGATGTGCTTTGTGATGTTAGCAGACATAAAACCCTGCTGACACACAGAATCACTGAATCATCAAGTTTGGGAGACATCTTTAAGATCATCAGGTCCAACTGTAAACCCAGCACTGCCACTTAGCCTCTAACCCACATCACCCAGCACTGGGTCCAGATGCTTTTTGAACACCTCCAGGGAGGATGACTCCACCACCTATTCAATGCCTGGCCACCTGAACAGTGAAAACATTTTTTTAATACCTACTCTGAATCTCCCCTTTCTCAGCTCAGGGCCATTTCCTGTCATCCTCATACTGCAGGCACAACAGAAGAAACTGGCCACACCTCTCACTACCCCCTTTTAGGGAATTGTAGAGTCTGTTAAGACTAGATAAACCCAGCTCCCTCAGCTGTTCCTTATTAATGCTCAGAAAAGCCAGACACAGAAGATGTGACTTTGAGCATTTCCAGAAAGGGATTCCCAGATGGGAATAACAGCATTTACCTCCTATTTCTGATGCTAGATCTAGAGGTGATGAATGGCATCTAGAGACAAAAAAAGGTCTGGGCTGTCAGCATCTCTGTGAAAACAAGATTTCCAGGTAGGACAAAGGTATTTCACTATCCAATGGGCATGCTACAAAACCCCACAAACGATGTTGTGCACACACTCACATTTATAGCACTGAGGTGCCTGCTCTAGACTCTATGTCTGAGAACTAAAATATAATGCTGCATATGCTGAGATTCAACCTTGGTGAAGGTGCCTGTTGTAGACAGGCCCTGGACCTGGGTTGTAACAGGGATTTGTTGAAGCGTCTATGTCAACACCACCTTCCCATCTTCCTGGCGCTCTGCTTGAAGACTGCTGCTAAGGAGAGTGAACCACAGGATGCATTCCTGAGAAATAATAATGGTGCAGAGAGCTCCTCACAGTATACTGTGCCAGGTCTTGTTTGGCAGTTTGTCTACTCTTTTGGTTTTAATGAAAGTGGAAAGTGAGTTACTTTAAAATATGGGAGATTACTGCAGCAGCAATTACTTGTCTCCATGGTGTTTTAGATTGACAAGTCCAGGTTTTGTCTGACAATTCATAGAAAGTGTCAGTGCTTGTATGTTGTAAAAAGCAAAGCACATGCACAGCTTGGGTGGCATGGGGTGGAGAGAGCTGAAGAGCTTGGAATTAGAGCCTGGATAAGGAAAAGGTGGGGGGAAGGTGTTAAAAATATGTCTTTAGTATTAATTTGTAGTATAAAGATTGAGTTAGAAACAGCAGGTGGCTGATCTCTTAGAGCTGAACGCAGTCAGTGCTCATTTACATCTCATTTTAACTGTGTCTCTGCTAATATGTTTCCCAGTTTTTAATAAAGCTGAGAAATTGTCATTTTAATCCTGCATGTTGGCACTTTTTTAGTGGGTTGACAATTCAATCTCTCAAGGTAGAAGTAGTTGATGCTTCTCTCCAGTACCTTCTTCAGTCACTGTTGAGTCACCTGTCTTGTTTCCTTGGAAGTTGTTGCATGGTCCTCATTGATTGCAGGAAAGAGGGGAAAAATACGGGTATGCCCAGGTGCGTTTATTACATCACTTCTTTTTTTTTTTTTTTTTTCCCTCTGGAACAGAGCTTGATTCACTAGTGAATTTACCTATAAATGGTATTAAAACTATTACATGCTGACCCTTATATAAAGTGGTCTCTAGAACTAAGTCCAAACCGGTGTTTGTGGGAAGCAGTGGTATGCAGCTTTGGAAAATGCCAAGTTAGGTTTTACAATAATTTGTCTTCAGAGAGTTTTAGAAGATTTAGTTTTTATTTCTCATCATTATATTTAATACCCGCGATGTTTACTTTCTTGGTGTAGATATTTTTATATAGCTGGTGTTGTTTTTAAAAATCTAGTTGATGTTTCCTTAAGCTTCTTTTTTTGTTGTTGTTAATTACCAGTAGTAATAAAATGGGCAGCTTCAAAGCCTTGTGTTCACTCTCTACTTAAAGTAAATGTGTGAAAGTACAACAGGCTGATACTAATTTCACATTCTTCCTAAAAGCGTGAAAGCTAAATTATCTTCTTTCAAAGATGTTTTTAAAAGAAAGTCATCCTCTATTCTGATTTTATTGAATATATAGATAGGAAGTAGCCTAGCACATGACACATGGAATTGTAAAAGGGAAGGAGCCTTTATTGTTCTGTCAAACAAAGCAGTAGAAATACACAGAGCACAAAGATATGCTACCAGAGCTGCTGCTGCCAACTAAAGCAAGTCCAGAGCCTGTGTCATCCTAGATGGTTAGGGAGGCAACATTGCTGGCTTTTGGTTTGGGTTTTTTTGAGAAAATTAAATGGAGAGTCAGTGAGCAGCATGAAGGAAGAAAGTGGTGCAGATCCCAGTCCACCTCGACCTGCAACATCTACAGCCACTTCTAGGAAACTTCTTGCCCCTTCATTCCAGTAAATGATTGCTGTGCTTTGTACACTTCATTCCAGTAAATGATTGCTGTGCTTTGTACAGTGTAATGTTCCTTGACCTGGGACAGCCGTGCTTGCACCAGCACAAGATTTGAGAGTATATGATTCCTTTTGGATTAAAGAATCAGGAAAGCGGGTTCGGGATGCAGGATGGTGTGTAGACAGAGTAGTTAACATTCCTGCCTCTCCCCAGTCGTCTTTTCTATAGGAGAAAACAGTCGCTCAGGTACAGTTAAAAACTGCAGCTGCATGTATGCTACTGACAACACTTCCCTTTTGTGGGGAAGAAAGGAAAAACTCCCTGAATAGAATTCTATGAGAAAAAAAAAACCAAACAAACAATTTAGGTATTTGAAATAGTGAATACCTTGTAATTTCTAAGGACAGTCAGTTGATGTTATAAACTTCTGTGCTAACAGGAAGCTCTGTGAGATGACTTGTTACAATAATCTTTTGGAGTCAAAATCCTGGCTTTAATTACAGCTTGGCTCACATGGAAAAGACTTCACTGCTTTCTAGACTAGATGCCAGGCATCTGTGTCACCAGTCAGCCGCTGGCTTTGGAACAACTGGCTTTGCTTGGTCATGAGGCAAGAGTGATACCAGAACATAAGTTAGACGATGTGGGAAGTCCCTGCTCTGTTTTACTGCAGTGGTTTTGTTTTCTCTTCCTTATCTCTTTTTGTTCCAAATGGGGTGGGGGGTGAAGAGATCTGCCCCCCTTGCTTTAGCTCACCTGGATTAACACTTCTCTGCTGCATGACAAATTAAGACAGCAGCAATCTTGATGCTGTTTCACTGATCTGAAAGTTTTGGGGTTACATTAACTTCGTGTTCCATACAAAAACCTGGCTATGTTTTGATTCACAAGAAGGAAGCTGGAAAAGGATGGGGGGGAGCCTCCCCATAGTTTTTATGTTGCCCAGATCTTTTGAGAGGATAATACTGAGCATGAAACAAAGAGAACAGGGACAAGTCACTCCAGTGCCAGATCATATTTTGCTGAAGCAATCACATTCCATTTTTCAAGGAATTGGTAATGCTATTCTGGACATCTCCCTGGTTTGCAGTAGTGGAGCTTGGAAGGAATCAGGTTTGAGGTGTGCACAGAAAAGAAAGCAGAAAGGTCACTTCTGATATAACCAGACCTTGTTTTCACCTCAGATGTCATGAATGTGTTTGAAAGCTAGGACGAAACCCCACAGCCTCTCTGACCTCCCAGAAATCTTTGTGTCTTGCTGTGTCTTGCTTCCCACCAGAGGAAGAAAACACCTCTCTGACACTCTGGAGCAGCCGGGCACAGTATCAGTAGGATGCTGGGAGCTGTTCAGTTTTGTGACCATATCCTCCTTCTGGAGCTGGTGATACCTTCCCTCAGAGGGGAGGACTCCTACGCTTTCAAGATTATTTTAATCTTTTCACACTTCCCAGGGCTGTTTCAATCTCACTTTGTCTCTAGAGCTGAAATGGGTTAACGGGACAAGATCTGGCCCTGAGTCTGGCTTCCACTCCCTGGAGTGTAGCAGTTGGTGTAGGTCCATCTGACCACACTGAGAAGTGCAGGTGTTGGTGTTCCAACAAGTTTAAGTTTCCTGGATTTGTTTTTTTAAAGAAAGACCCCCCACATATTGGTTTCTTCTGGGCTGTACAGTGTGGGAGAGGCTGTGAGGAACTCCAAAGCAGGATGTCCAGAGATGCAAGGGGACAGATTCCTGTGCATGTGGGGGTCCCAAACTGACTCAAACTTCCTGATCTGTAAAGCTGCAGCACAGTTATAGTTCGTGCAGTTTTATATTTATATTACTGAATTACTGTTTAATATCTCTATGTATTCAAAAATAAAAATCCAGATTTTCTTTCTCTTATTTCTATTCCCAAGCAAATATAATTAGGAATATAGGTCTAATCCTGCTATTTAAAGTCAGGAAGAGTAGAATTTGAGGCTTGCTAGCATAAGCATACCTGATGAATCTGCATATCAATGCAGTTTTGTTCTGTGGTGGGGTTTTTTCCAGTCTCATTTATATTACCTAATGATAAATGTCCCTTAAAGTCAAGGACTTTTCCATTTCAAAATTTAAAAGAACTTCTCTGCTGATACTACTGCTTTTATGAAGAAGCTGTATTTTGCAGATGGTAAATTCCAGCGGGTACCTGTGAATATTTACTTCTCGATCCATATGCATAAATGTTGTCTCTATATGCACCTTTGTGTAGACTTCAATTTTTTAAGTTAAGCAGCTTCCAGGCTCAGTGACAATGACCGTAGATGGAACAGCTTGAGGCATTCTTACGGCTTTACCAGAGCCTTCCCACTAACTCAGTTCCTTTAATTGTTTTAAAATTGATTTTGATGGTGAGAACAATTATATAAAGACCACTTGCTATTGAGAAGACAGCCACTACTTATAGAATAATCAGAGTAGGCTAAAGTAGAATTCTGAAAGATGCTTATTTTTAATAGTGCTGTTCAGTCACCACTGGAGATTTGTTACTTGGACTTTGTGTAAAGTAACAAATGGCACAGTTCAGGTGGCCATTTCATAACACTCCTGTTGCTGCCCTCAGACCTTTTCCAACCTGAAGCTTAGAACCACTCTGTAAGCAGACACAAAAGTAGTATGACCGCATGGGGTCTGCGTGGTATGGGAGGACATCTCACTGACATTCAGACATGAGTACAGTTACATCAGGCTCCACACTTCCTCTCTCCAAGGAGGCTGTTAATTATACACCATCTTGAAAGGCACGAACATGAAGTGCTGGGTGTGGGATTTTAAGAACCCCGGTGAGAAGTAGTTGTGGTTTTCTACAAGTTCAGTTGAAGTTCCTGTTTAAGAGTGTGTATATAAGCAGCTGCAAAGCTATCACTGCAGAGTAGGGTGGACACAAGGGCTTATATTGGAAGGTCTTTTATAATGGAACCAGGATTGCTAAAGATTGATGTATTTCATTGCAGATGCGATGAATATGTCACACAGCTGGATGAAATGCAGCGGCAACTTGCAGCAGCTGAGGATGAGAAGAAGACTCTGAACTCCTTACTTCGGATGGCTATCCAGCAGAAACTGGCCTTGACCCAGCGCCTGGAACATTTGGAACTGGACCATGAGCAGTCCAAAAGGGTGCGCACAAAGTCTGCCTCCAAAGCCAAGGGCAGTAACCCCAGTGTAAGTCACATTCGGTCCTGTGGAGACAGGTCTGAAGGATCTGTCCTGAACAACCAGGTGTTTTGTAGTGAGAAATATAAAATCTGTTGTGACTAGGACACATGTCTAGAAAAATCATATTCTGCATCTTACTTTATGCTGTAACTGTCGGCGTAAATCCCCACTATCTAACGTCACAGTGAGTTGACTCGTACTAGTATGTTGCTGAACCAGGTAATACAGATTGTATTACAGTGGTCCTAACTGTGACTAGTGCATAAGTATGGGGATACTATTAACAAGTTAATAGTGGAAAGCAATTAGCTTTTTCCACGGTTAACATCTGGGGTTTGCTGTTTATGGTAAGTGTTAAGAGTACGCCTGATAAGAGTATATATCTGGTGTTACATACTGTAGTTTGTATAGCACAAATGTGATCCTTTCTCCACAGCTGCAGCATACTTCAATAAATGCTTTCGTAGGCAGAAACAAACAAAACCTTCTTTGTTACTGTGGCTTGAGTGGTGAAAAACAAAGGTTAAAATTAGAGCTATGTCTTGGGAATGCAGAGCGTTTGGAAACTGGAGTCAAACTTAATTTGCCTGTTGTGGCTGATGTTAAATACTTGCTATTGTATCACCACTAACCAAAGTACTAAAACTTTTATAGGCTATAAAAGCTAGAACAAAACTTGGTACATTATTTACACTCTGTGTCTCTCTCTGCAGAGGGATAATCAGAAGAAACTTGCACATTTATATTAAAAATATGCAATATTTACTCCATCTGATACAAAACTTAAAATGTTAAGAATTGGGAATCTACCTGGTAGACAGTTCCTCTTTAAGAAGTTATGTCCTGAAAGGTTCTGTGTGGTCTTATGTTGCTCCTTGCAAGCATAACACTTTGGAAAGAACCCGTCTGAGGTATTCTTTACAGGAAAGTAACCACACAACATGTATGTGTAGAATTAATGTAACTATGGTCTAGCATTGTTGGTCACCAACAGTTTTTCTCAGCTCTCAGTATTAACTTAAATAGGTAGCATTTCAGAGCTCTGATCATTTTTTTTAGTACGTGGAAGATACTGTATTCCATATGCAAGCCATGTGTTTCATAGGGCTCTACATTAGAGGCACATTATCCTGCTGATAATCATTTATGAAGTAGCTTAGTACGCATACTAATCTTTAAAAACAAATAAACCTTTGTCTGATATTGAACTTTTAAGGGGCCTTTCTACCCACTCAATTACAATAAGTTTGATAGTATAGAAGTGTACTTTCTAATTGGTGCCTACGTAAGAGAAAGATTGAAAATGTTGCTTCTGAAATTGTGGAAAATTTGTGGAGGACAGAAAGGCACAGTTCTTTGTTTAACCCGCAGTTTAAGTGCCTAGCCTCAGATTTTATTTTAATGTAAAGCCCTGTTTGTTTTGTTCTCTTTCGAATACTTTTGTATGCCTGTAGTGTTACTAAAAGAAATGCGAGCCTGTGCTGGTGAGTGCTCAATAGCGTGGTTCCCAAAGCCATTCTAAACGTGTGCTGTAGTTGTGCTCCTCTGCCTGTCCCTGTCAGTGCTCACAGCTTGCTCCGTGCACTGCCCATGCACATGCAGGAGATATCCCAGTGCTAACAGAAGCTAATAAGAGCATGGCTGGTTTTCCCAATAAGAGGAAACCATGGGAGATTTTGGCTTCCCAGATATTTTTAGGCAAGCTGGGGGGAAGTCTAAATTAATACAGTGAGATTTTAAACAAATGGAACTTTGCTGCAAAACCGGGAACCATGGAAATGCTGCAGCCCAGAGCTAGAATTGCATTTATTGATCTTGAGAGGAAGAAAAAAGCCTCAAGTGATTAAATTCTAATACATTTCTAAAACATGACTGCTTGGGGTTTATACAAATTTCAGTTCTGGTTTTAGAAACTAGGCCCTGTGTGTCTGTTATTACTTTTTAGAAAATACTGAATTCTCCTGAATTTGAGCTTTAATATTGCTAAATAGCAGGCTTGATATTTAAGAAGAGACATCTTTTATAATTTTCAATCCTCCTTTTCTCTTTGCTGCACAATCTTCCAAAAGGCCTTTATTCTTCTCATTCTTACATTAAATACAATTTAAAAATACGTGGTGAAAGCAGGCTTTTGAGTGGTAACTTTCTCTGCTCTAATAGACTTAGTAACAATTCTGCTTCCGCCATAGTAGGGAGCTTTAACGCAATTTTCACTGTTTCCATGTCTCTAGTGACAGTACTTTTGCGAAATACTGATGGCAAAAAGGTAAACTGGAAAAACTAATTAAATGCATTGTTAGGTTTTTTTTCAAATTACTTGGAATTTTCTGTAACAATTCTGATGTTACCAGACAGTGACTATTGCTTTCAGGCTTGGTTTCTTCATTCAGTTCCGAGTGTCAGCAATTTTGCTATTAGCCCAATAGCCTTAGTGCTCATTTCCGTCTTCAGTCATTTCTGCAAATATTTAAAAAACCCTAATAGCTAGCCTGACTGCTGTTTGAGTCTATCACTGTTATGGTTTATCCTGTCAGAAAAAGAACTGAGGAATGGTGTCAAGTGACTTGATCCTGTCATTTGTATTTTTAGGTAATATTTAAGAGTGAGTCTTTTAATTCTTGATTAACAATTTCTTGAAATGTTCATTTGCTGTAATTTTCTTCCATGTCAGTCTCAATGGGTTGGGGTAAAGCATGGAAAATTCCTTAAGCCATCACCTACCTCTGCAAGCAGGCTCTTCTGAATGATTCTCTACATAGGCCTGCATGATATTCTGACCTGCATGTTTCTGGAGAACCTAAAGCTTCACTGAAAACATTTCTTGCACACTGACTGCTTTTAACTTATGCTTGAATAGCAAAGCTTTATTCAGTACTTGTAAGAATCCTTCTTTCTGCAAAGCTGTTGCTTCCAGGCTGAGCCCACAAAGCCTTGTTCACCCAGTGGGAAGGCATTTGCGAGCTGGAGTGGCTGCTGTTCCCCCAGCCAGCTAACAGATCCTCAGCCTACTAACCTACCTGTGCAGCACATGGATGCGATTAAGTTTTCAGTTGATTGAGAAATAAATGCTGATTTTTTTTTTTCCTAATGCTATTTTATTTTTCCATTTTTCAGCTGTAGAGTAGTCCCCGGAGAAGGCCTTTCCAACAGTGCAACAGCATTTCTTAGCCCTCCTCACTCTGGTTCAAAGTGGTGGCCATTGCACATAGAATGGAAACCACTGACCTGATCCTAACTTTTGAAAACATCTTTTCCTATATACTACCTGAAACCTTCCCTTTCTGCCTGAAGCTATAAAACAAACAAGCTTTACCTATAAGTGCTGCTGCAGTAAGAAACCTTACAAGTGCTGAAGAAACCTACTTCAAATGTAATGCTCACCATATTAGTCTGTGCTCTCCTAGAAATGTTGGATGGGGGAATTTACTTCATTGCAGACACTCATTTTTTTATGTGATTGTTAAACTGTGCACTTTTGATATTTTTCTTTAGCTTCTTAATTCCTTACATAGAAGAGTTTATATAAATGCAGTGGTTTATGCTCATAGTCTCTCTCCAATTTGAAACTTGTGACTTATGAATTATATATCATCATGTGGCAGAGATTTTGGGGGGGCTCTAGACTGTGATTAGAAAACAGTTTCAACAAAAAGCAGGAGCTCTGCTAAACTATGTGCTGTGCTTCAGCATCTTTTTTTTAATTAAAATGTTGTGCTTTATATGTTTAAATTACTGATTTTTTTTTTTTTAACTGCCATGCTCATTAAGAAATCCAGGGTATTCCAGTTCTGGGGTTTTTTTCATATTGTATTATTATTCTTAGGAATAGTTCAATGTAACAAGAAGAAAACTTGACTTTGCTCTGGTTAAAACGTAATAGGCACTTGAAAAATATTAAATAAGTAGTATTACGTATAAATTCCAGAATTCCTGGGTTTTAGGAAGTTGAAGTATTATTGATTAACAGAATTTTATACAACTATACCAGTTAAATTCCAAATTGGAATTGTTTTGTTACTTTTTCATTTTATTGTGCCAAATTATGGTACATTCAGAAAAAAAATTCTAAAGTGGTCAGTGATAGGGTGTTATCTGTCAGCGCCTTTCTGTCGCTCATTATTGCCAGTAGTGCCTTTGATCATTTGAAGGGAGACTTAGAGTAACGTAGGCTAAGTCCGGTCACTTAGGAATGGAATGGCTGGTTTGGAATTTGTTAAAGATGTGGAGCAATAAGTGCAAAGTGAACTCCCATTTCGCACATTTTTAATGGTAGGCTTACTATAGAGTTTATATATTCAAGGAATTGTAAAAAATTCTGTTAGTCAATGATATTTCATCATGCAAATCCTTGCAAATTCAGGGGTATAGAGGGGAAAAATTCAAAACCACAAACCTGAACAAACATGACTACACTTTGGGAGCCAAATGGACTCATCTTGAACAGATGAGCAGCGTATGACCACATTTATAGCATCAGTCCAGGAATGAGTCGGGAATGTCGCTGTCTGTGGGTGGTGGTGGGAGCAGGAGCCACGGCACTGTGTGCAGATGTGAACCGCAGCACATTGGGATCTCCTTTGCATGTTGTATCTAATTGTGATTTCAGCAAACAGAAACAGAGGAGTGCATCAACAAGCCATGCCAAGTTCTCAATGGCTTGGTGAGGCTCATGTGGATGATTAAATTGGCACTTGTTGGTAGGGAGCCCTCCCACTTCTCAGAAAAAGTACAAATTGAACTAATACTGACAGTGCAGAAAAGATTTCTGTTTGCTGGAAAAAGCATTATTATTCCTAGATATGGGGACTTATATTTCCATCTTCTGTTACACTATTGATTCATAAGAAATATTGTTGCATTTAAAATTACTACATTTGTATGTGGGTATTTATTTGAAATGATGTCGAAGTACTGTATTATGTTCTATGTGCATTACCTTTTAGTGGTGGGTTGGTCTCCATTTAACATCCTGTGCATGTATTCTTGCCAAGTAACCTTTACACAGATCTGAAAAAACAAAAAAGTTAAGCTTCTTAATACAATAACTATGTTAATTGGATAACCTTAGGAGGGGGAGTGGAGGTCAAAACACTGCTTCCAGATTATTAAAACAATTTTTAATCTAGGAAAGCAATGTGCCTGCGTAAAGGTAGTCACGTTGGCAGGAGCAATAAAAGACAAAAGCAATTATGTGTTCTGCCTATTGGTTTTGTGTTTTAAGAAGGTGCTGATTTTAAGTAGTTTGCTGAAAGGATTTTCAGCTGGGGGCCAAATAAATACTAATTTTTATCTGAAAGAAACTGAATACGTCACATGAAGTTTTCTGCAGAACTAGAAAATTAATTATTTGTGCTCACGTTCAGTTAGCACCATCTTCTCCTATTCCATGATTTCTTCATGGATTAGTTTTGTCCTGAAACACTGGTTTAATGTGTGTCGCTGAATAGCCTTGCAAACACTTGTACTGGTACAGAAAAAATAAGGGTAGGACTATGTGACCATTGAGTCAGGAATGGGGAGGAAGGCGACACTTGACTCCATGCATTTTCAGAGGCAAAAACTTACTTTATTACAGTCTCCCAATATTTGTAACAAACATTGTTCATGCAGAACCTGATTGGTTCTTAGTAACACCTGTCACCCAATTGCTTAATTAGGAACAATGCCCTTTGGTAAACATCTTATGAGAAAATAACTGTTCAAAACGCCAGCTGCAAGATTGTTTTAATTCTTTCTCTCAGCCTTCTCAAAACTCCCCAGAACAATTCCTGGGAAAGTTTATCTGGCTTTCCCTCTCTCTGACCAGACTGTCGCATCCACAGGTACCCCTTTTTGTTTAAAGGAGGAGGCGGTGTTTGTAATCCTCTGCAGGTCCCCTTACAGAAAGGAGAGCAATCACAGCTCCAGAGGATCTTTTAGCAATTTGCCGGTTATCAATCAGAACCTCAATCGGACGCTTACTTAGAATGGTCAGAGAAATTCTCCAACAGATACCATCAAATTCTTTACAATCAAGCCTTGTTGTTCCTTCTTATAAAAAAATAAACTATGAATTCTAAAAGATCGGTTACTAATTCTACTACAGTAACAAAGCATCATTAGTCTACTCAAAGAACTGTCAGTCTAACTTGTCAACAACTCTTTTCTGGNCTTTATTACAGTCTCCCAATATTTGTAACAAACATTGTTCATGCAGAACCTGATTGGTTCTTAGTAACACCTGTCACCCAATTGCTTAATTAGGAACAATGCCCTTTGGTAAACATCTTATGAGAAAATAACTGTTCAAAACGCCAGCTGCAAGATTGTTTTAATTCTTTCTCTCAGCCTTCTCAAAACTCCCCAGAACAATTCCTGGGAAAGTTTATCTGGCTTTCCCTCTCTCTGACCAGACTGTCGCATCCACAGGTACCCCTTTTTGTTTAAAGGAGGAGGCGGTGTTTGTAATCCTCTGCAGGTCCCCTTACAGAAAGGAGAGCAATCACAGCTCCAGAGGATCTTTTAGCAATTTGCCGGTTATCAATCAGAACCTCAATCGGACGCTTACTTAGAATGGTCAGAGAAATTCTCCAACAGATACCATCAAATTCTTTACAATCAAGCCTTGTTGTTCCTTCTTATAAAAAAATAAACTATGAATTCTAAAAGATCGGTTACTAATTCTACTACAGTAACAAAGCATCATTAGTCTACTCAAAGAACTGTCAGTCTAACTTGTCAACAACTCTTTTCTGGAAACAAAGAAAAGATAGAATGTTCATTCCCCATCTTGTCAGCCTGAGGTGCTACTCACACAGGCTTAGTTAGCCTGTCAGGCTGTGGTGCTACTCACACAGGCTTAGTTAGCCTATCAGCCCTGGCATTACGTTCTGTTATGAAACCTGGTAAATTGGTGTGACTCCAAATGTGCAAGATGTAATACAAATGAACTCAGGTCTGAATGGCACACCACAAAGTTTTCAATAACTGAAACACAACTGCATTATTGACCTCTTTCAGAAGGGAACAATCCAAACATTTGGTTGTGGGACTAAGGCTATGGTGTCAGTGGTGACAATTCATCCTGCAATTGCATCTTAATTTCTCATATACTCTCCAAAATACTTGCGTACTTTTAGGGGCCTCATCCTGCCTGGTCCTGAACACTTTCCTGGAAGTATTTCCTGGCCTGGCAGTGTTCCCTGAGCACCCTGGTCTAGTGGGAGATGTCCCTGGGGGGGTGGGGGGTGGAACAAGAGGGTCTTTAAATTCCCTTCCAACCACTCAGGGATTCTGTGAAAATCCATTAAGCTGATGTTTGTCCAGTAGAATTAGCAAACAAACTCACAAAAAGCCCCTGGAGGAGAATACCAAAACTCTAAGGGCAAGGCTGAGGTTTGCCCCATCAATACAAAGATATTTCTGGATCAATGACTTCATATTGTCCCCTAGAAACATTAAATATGGTTTTATACTCTAATTTAGCAATTCTTGTGCCTCCAGGTAGGGGGCACAAGAACCATCCTGCTGATTGTTTCTGTAGCTGATAGCAGTCAGCTGCGTGACACCAGCTCATCAACAATTTATAGCTGGAGCACAAGATGCCACTTTTTCCTTAGACATTTAAAACACTTACTTATGGTTATGCAGTGAACTAGCAGAGCATGTGTGCTGGGACACTTGCCCTGCTTGTAGAGGTCTGCATTTTCTATAACAGGAGCTTTACCTGCAGGATGATCTACAGAAGAAACATGTAAATCCATCTGCATGCATGTGAGAGCAGACCTGTGAAACAGTAAAACAGGATTCAAGAATGCTTTAGTAAGAAAAAAAAAAGAGAAAACTGTCAAAGGAGAGTATTTACATTAAAAGGTTGTCTAGTGAATGGCTATTAATGAAAACATTCATTCCTTTGACTCTTTACTGTGTAGAAAAATCCCCTCTCTAAGTCCTGGGGGAAATGTGCCTCTGCAGAGATGGAGGGTGGGTTCAGCACTCCAGCTGCAGATGTGGCTGGAGTTAAGTCTTTGGGAGAAGAATCTGCCAGCAAATGTCGCACTCCTGCTTTCTATGGAGTCAGTAATCCAGCAGTGATCCTTTGTTTCTTGCAAGTGAGGCTTGAAAACAAGCTGCTCACTTCCCAAAAGAGGAATAGGGCAGATTTCTGGATGTACTGAGATGCCTAAAGATAGAGACCTAGAAGTTCACAGGTACCTGGTTTTGTGGGATGCAGGGAATGGAAATTAAGACTGAGGTGCTTTTTGGAGATCCTACTAGATGACATGGGAATATTCAACTAGTCAAATAATTACAGTATTTAGAGTTTAAAAAATATACTCACATTCTTGTGATTTTTAAAGGCTGATGTAGTAGATGGACCTACAGGATCAGAAAAAGGTGCTTTTGCATCCAAGAACTTTGAAGAAACAATTAAAAACAATGAAGATCACTTCCAGGAGCTCATAACTAAGCAAAGTCTCTAATTAATGTGATTATTCTGAGTATCTAATTATTTTTGAGTGTTATTTTGAATGTTTATCTATAAAAGTTTCAAGCAAACATTCATTAGTCATTGTTGGGAAAATCACTCATATTCAAACCACTCAAAAGATAGCTTAATCTGTGCTTTCCAGGAAAGGAAGGGAGGATACTCCTTCCAAGTGCAAATGCAAATTTCCCCAAGAAGGAGCTAACCACATCTGAGGAGGGGATGTTTTTTCTCATCCTTACTGGTATCTCAAAGGTAACCCGAGAGCTGGTCTGTCCTATACTTTACCTAGCCCTGTCACTTTGGGACGTGCTCCTGAACTAAGCCATCAGGTTTGATAGTTATCAAGTAAAAGGGTTGTAAAATGCCCTAAGTCCAGCAACTGTTTAAAAAATTCAACCCACAAAAGCCAACTAACAAGCTGGTTCTGGTTCGAGATTTTAGAGTACTTCAGAAGCAAAGGTAATACACTGAGTGGGAGCAGCGTAATGAAAGCTGAATTTTGTGACTGCTGGAGAAAATTTGAGAAAAATTTTAAAATTTAGACCAAATCTATAATGATATCTAATTAGGACAATGTATGTCCTAATTGCAGTTGAAAGCTACATACATGAGCAAAGCTTGAGTTAGCTAGATGTAAGTTAGCTAGCTTGAGTTAGCTAGATGTAGAGGTGAGTTTAAATATCAGCAGGTGGACATTGGGGCTGTGAATGTCATAGGCTAAAATACTGTAGCAGGCTTAACAGGCTGGAGAAACTTCCATACTGATGATTTAGTATATGGTTTTAAAGCAATCATAAGAGGAAGAAAAAATGTTAAAAGAGCAAAGTTTTTAAAAATAAATTCTCACTAGCAATTAGATGATCCATTCTCAATAACAGCATTTTAATTTTTTTTTAACTGATCATTTCTGCTTTTCAAACAGTAATCTATTTGGGGAATTACAATTCTCCATTTTTAAGGAGAGAATAAGAAACAATTCATTTAACAATATGCTTCTTCATATTGCTTGACGTAGTTTCTTCTATACCTTCTCCACAAAACCTTACTCCCTATTTTTTACACAGAAATTTTCAGTTCAACACTGTCTCAGCATTCAGATACATGCTAACTCAAATTTAGCAAAAATGCTCAATTTGGCAGTTCCATAATAACAAACATTTTCCCCTTAATTTCTGGTGGTGAGACTGCTACTGACTATGACAGTTATTTCTAATTATATTGACTAGACATTCAGGCAGCTTCTACCAATCTCAAATGTTGCTTAGCTTTTTTTCCTCTGTGGTTTCTACTCTGGAATTCAAATTATTTCAGCTCAAAGATTTATCAAGGGATAAAGAATGATATACTTGACCCAGCAGTGAAACGTCAGCTTCCTGCTGTTGCCAGATGAACAACAAACCTTTATTGAGCCATGTATCAGAGCCCTGGAGCTGGAGCAGAAACTTCTCTCCTGTTTAGCAGCCCGATGTCTCCACCAGGGAGCAGAGTGCTGACACGCCATGCAGTGTTGGAGGGAGGTTTTATCATGTGATCTTACCTGGCTCTAAGGAAAATCCTAAAATTACCCTGCCTTATTAAGATGGGAAAAGCATTAATACTTTTTAGCTGGTAATCAAGAGGTTGTTTAGTTACAGGTCTCAAAAATAAGATTCAGTTTGTAAAAGTAAGTTCCTTATGGTTCTGTCTTTCTCCATAGGGACCGAATTCCCAGCTACAAGATCTTACTAGTACACATAATTACCCAATTGCTGAATGTCGAGAGCAACTCTCTTTGGAAGTCAGCTTGGAGAAATAATATTGACTGTGGTCTACATGAAGGAAGGAGAATCTGTGGTGGGAGTTGAAAAATAGTAAGAAACATAAAAGGGATGTGACTGTTATGCCTGAACATGCAAAATATAATTACTGGCAGCTGTGTGATCAGGGAGCAGTTCTGGCAGAGAACACGAGATGGCAGAGCCAGACAGGGCCTGATAGGGCTGGACGGGGCCAGAGAGAGCCAGGCAGGGCCAGCCAGCCCACCAGCCAGCAGGACTCGTCCACTCACAAGACTCTGCTGCTTTAAGGAAATTGGCAGCTAAGAGCAGATCAAACCTGGTCACACTTCTTCTACACTGAAAGATTTGACTTTTTTCCTCAAGAATTCTCCCCTCCACCCCCTACCCTTCTCCTTTTTGTTTACCATGGTTACCCATGGTTTTGTACAGCTCACCTTGGATGTATTGCTTGCTCTTTCAGTGTGTCACTGTTTCGATTGCTCTAGTAACCCAGTTGACTTGCTGAGTATTCACCGTTTGTCCATGTGTCACATAACTATTCTGGGCTTGCGTAGGATCTGTTGTGCATAGAACTTGCCCTGCTTGTTTATTTCAGAGCCTAGCAGGAATGGGTTGGGGCAGCAAAAGCTGTCTTCAGCTCTGTGCTAGGTCACAGGTTTGACAGAGTGGTTGGCAACCAGCAAGAGTACAGCCTGCACCTTCCCCTTTGCCCATCCATAACCCTGAGTCTGAGAGCACTGCTTCAATCAGCATGGCCAAGGTTTCATCCCAGCTGAGTCCTGCAGCCAGTGGCCAGGCTGGGAGATGTGGCTACCTATAAGTGAGTACTTCTGCACATTCTCAGCTCACCACTCACTGGCATTGCCAGCTTCCAGGGGGGCTTTGTGAAAGGTAAGAAACCAGGTAGGCACTGCTGAGGGTCCTGCAGCAGACATCATCCTATTGTACGGAGAGGAAAAAGCTAAAATTACTGAAATCAATCAAGAATCTCATTATGTAAGGGATAGCATGGCCACATACATGCCACATACATGCCTTTTCATTAGTTTAGGAAATTTTGCTGCCAAGAGCTGATGTGGAAACTACAGTAATAAGTCCCAGAGGCATAGCTGCTAAAATTGGTGTAATTTCTCACTAGCAGATCAACCTGCTACGTGAAAAGTAGTAAATATTATTTAATCAACAATTAAAGGCTAATAGCACTCCTGGAAGGATTTGATTTCTCTCTGAGATTTGAAGGAACTCCACCAGAAACTTCAGTCTTGAATCCTCAGTTCATCTCCAGTTGTCTTTTTTTAACTTGTGAGTGAAGTCATGTGGTGGAACAGTTGCTGCTGATGGAAAAGTATTTAAGCTTTGCAAATGGCTTGCTAGTTATGACCACACTACTTAAAGCCTGCCTTTGCTCATTATAGTGACAGCTAAGAAAATATAGGTATGAAGACAAACAGTCTGACATCTCCTGTGTATTAAGTATACCTTAAATGTCTGCACAAGGTAAAAACTATTACATATTTCGGGAGATAAATATCTAGAAATAAAAGTGCTTTGGCTAAAAAGCCACTCACAGATTCTCACTTTCAAGGAAGTTCAGGCTTTATATAATTGTATGTATATTATATACGTACAAATATGGCGGTTGGAATTAAGATCTTTAAGATTACTTCCAACCCAAACCATTCTATGATTCTGTGATTCTAAAAACTTTTTTTGGAAAAAGTCACCTAAGGTGTTTGTGGTGATCCATCATACCCAATACATTCTGTGCGAGGGTTGACCCACTGACTCCTTGAAGACAGGAGATGCAAACTGACTGTGCTTTAATAAATGAGATTTCCTTACCTGCTTTTCTGGGTACAGATGTGACAGAAAAGAGTCATGTCATTGCAGGGCAGGAGCTGTATGTAGACCTTTCCCTCTGCCTCTGCCCAGCCCAGGCTGGGCAGGACTGTGGTGATCACCCTGGGCTGTAGCACATGTGGCTGCAAGGGCAACTCTGAGGACTGCAGGAGTAACTCATGACACTATTGTAATCACGAAGATCCTGGTAACACATAGACCTGCCAGGTCTGTGAGTAGAGCAATTGATGATGGCTGGTGTGAAACTTTATGAGACCCCTTAATAAGTTTCATGAAGAGTCATAGAGAATCTGTTTTCAAAAAACATACATCTGTATTATGGATAATTTAATAATAGATTACAGAAATATTGTACCAACCATTTTGGTTTGGTTCTTTTCAGAGTAAAGTTTTACTAAATATTTTGGCTTCAGATAATTTGCTGGGTCACCCTTCAGTAATGCAGTAATTCCATAATTGATGAAATGTACATAGAGTAACAAAAAAAAAAAGAGATGAGAACTCTTTCATCAGAATTCAGAATGAGTCAGTGTTTGTTTCTGAACCCAGATTAATAGTGACAAAAATCAAGTGCTGGAATTCCCTCTTTCTGTTTAGAAGCTATACCTTATGTCTGCCAGACCATTGTGGCATGTATTAGAAGTCAACATTTCTAGAGTAAATTTCTAGTCTAGTGGTGCTCAGGAAAAAACAGTATTTCCCTCTCCTGTTTGACAGAGATTCCAGTTTTAGTACCTGTCTAATCAAAGCAGTAATCTGACAGAATCTCAGTTTGGCTGATTTCAGGGTGCTGAAAATCTTGTGTGAAATCTGCAATACCCTTTAGATTATTTAATTTATGAAAGGGCTTAACTCTAATCCTGCTCATTAGTAAAAGCACTTAGATACCTCTTGCTTCTTCCTTTTGAATAATGGGATTTGTGTTCCTGAAAGTCATTGATTGTGAAACACATGACTCTTGATGCATGATTCAATTCATAAAACACATCTTGTTTTTGAAGTAATGCAAAAGTCAGTGTTGTTTGAAAGTGTTTAATTGAATGATGAAAAGCTATAGCTCCTCATTTACTTTATAATGTGGTGCAATAATAAATTATGAACATGGACCTGAAAGGAATGTCTGGGTCACTGAGTTCACCCCCACTGCTGCAAATTAATGTGCACATCTGACAAGTCTACAGCTTTAAGTAAGCTAAAAATATAAATGCAAACTCACAGTAAACAGAACCTAATCTATACACAGAGGTTTCTGTAACACTACTGTGCTCTGTCATGAGTTCACCCCTGGTATTCTGGTAATAGCCAGTAAACAGAGAGACATCCACTGAACAGGTGAGAATTCTGGTGTCTGTCACATGTGTTTGCTGTTAGCTAGTGGTCAGCAACACCTCATCCTCATCATCCTCTCCCGTGAGGATGGACAGTCACACATCAAGTGTAGCCTTTCTGGTCAGCGTTATTATGAGTCCCCTAATGATCCACCCTCATTTTATACCCCAGAGACAGAAGTGAATAGATCCACCACCCTTGTATTGTAACTCATTCTTTTTTGTCAAGCAATGGCAACAGGATTACTGTTTGCCCCAGCCCAGCATTTAAAAGATGAAGAATGGCTCTTGTGCCCTCCTTGGACATAGAGGACATTTTCAGTTGTGAAGATCAGGCTCCAAAAACAGGTGGTGCACTGATCATTCATAACCTGTTGTATGAAGCTAATTCTGCTTTCAAAGAGCCCAAAAAATAACTCTGAGGTATATTACTTTAAAAAGATGTGATCCAATTTAAATGGAAACAAAAAAAAAACCAAACCAAACCAAAAAAAAAAAAAAAAAAAAAAAAAAAAAAAAAACCAAAAAAAAAAAAAAAAAAAAAACCCAAAAAAAAAACCAAAAAAAAAAAAAACCACAAAACCCCAAACAAACAACCACCAAACAAAACCTATTAAGTCAGTGTATAAAGAATACTAGTGATATTAGAAAGTCCAGGATTGGAAATACCTCAGTGCTAAGAAAAATTAACAGTCAAGCCCCAGTAAATATTTAACTACTTCATGATGTGCAGCTAAAATACTATTCCACTCTGCTATGAAAATCTCATGCCAGAGTTTAAAGTCTACCACAGGACATGTGTCCCAAATGGAGGGCTGCTTTACTTTTATCTGCAATTCCTTATTTCTGTATATTGTTCTGTGGGGTTTTTCCCTCTGGATTCTTGGCTGCTGTGGTAAGTGAGGTTGGTGAATATGGAATAGACCTGCTTTTGCCTCAGATACCAATAAAAAGAAAAACCCAAACCCTACCACAGCAGAGTTTTGGCTTGAAAACTAGCTTCGATCAATAATTTTTTTCTGACTTTTTTTTTAAATTTAAAAGCAACAGAATAAATTTCAGTGCTGCCATAAAATGTAATTGTTTTTATTGCATGTGCTAGTTTAGTCTCATTGTAAATGAGAAATGAAGCAGTTCTGCTTTATCTGCAAATGCAAAGGCCAGGCTTCAAATTCATGAGAATGAGATTGCACAAATACTCAAAAGGCGTCACAGTAATCTTCAAATCTTCATTTTCACATGAAAAGTATTCTTTTCAGAAAGGGAAGAAACTCCAATCAAAATTCCAAGATTTATAAATAAGGACTCTGTGCATAAAGAAGCTCTGTGTTTGCCGTAGAGTGTCATGAGCAAAAGCACATGAGAGTCACTCTAAGGATTACATGATCCAGAACAAAACATGACATGCATCTCCTACAGGAAAAGCATGTCAGACAAACCCCATATATTTGCAAAGCCTTGGCTTTATGGTCTCCAATGTCTTATTAAATCTAGAAGGGGTTATTCTTACCTTCATTAAATCTATCTTTCCTGGACATACAGTGGTAATCCTCATTGAACTGCAAAGCCTACCATGAAAGAGATTTACTTTGTATTGAGAGAGCTCATCTTGTAACAGAATTTTAATGCAATATGACAGGCAACTTTTTTTTTTTTTTTTTGAGAGAAAGAATATTTGTATGAACTTTGGTAACCACTCACACTGCATTTATTGGCCCTTTACTCTTACCTTTACACACATGTTGATTAGATACCAAGGGACTGAAAACAATTTAAACCAGCCCAAGATAAAGACCATATTCAATGACATTGCGCAGTGCTTCAAAGATTAAAGAAGCTTTAAGCCCATTGTACTGGAGACAAAGCAGAATTCACTGCTAAGATTTGATAAAACAAAGACCTTCAGGTGCTCAGCAAGGTCCAGTTCACTGCAGGAGGTTTCCAACCAGTTTCCAATCTATTTAAGAGAATCTTCAACTTCTTTGAGACTAACGCTGTGAATGGCAGAAATGACAGAAATGTTGACAAAGCAGACTTGTTACTATTATGACTTACTTCATAAGACATGAAGGGAAACAGGTCAAGTACCTGAGACAGGTTAGAAGAAAAGGGCTTTATAGAGCTGGATATGTATGTACTGCCTGCAACTCAATGAAAGGTGTCATCCCATGCTTCTTACTCAAGAGTCACAAACTGTGCTGTAAATGATCCCAGGATCATTTTGCTACTCACAGTTTTAAAGGATTGCATGCCTCTCAATTCAGGTGGGAAGAAAGTTCCAGATTCAGGGGAGGTGTCCCAGCAATTTCTTTTGTCTTCCCAAATCTGCACTGTTTTGCTCTTTTTGTGGTACTGTCAGACCACCTTCTTCTTAGCTTTTATTCCTTCCAATTCCTAGCAGAACTGCAAAGCAGAGCCCTTCTTTTCTTTGTTGTTTATCTGCTGAAACTTCTCTCTGACTCCAAATTATTTTTCTTGGTTGGAGACATAGCTTATTTCCCAGGTGTAAAGAAACTGACACTGGCCCTCTGATACAATTTTGCTGGTCAAAAGCAATGGCTACAACTTGCTTAAATTGTTTACTCACTCCAGAATAACTTAACTGATTCTGGTCAGAGAAACAAATTAAATGCTGCAGATACACAGACTGTAGATACTGAGTGCCTAAAATGAGAAATGGTCCATTTCCCTATTAAAAAAAAAACAACTTAAAACCCAAACCAAACCAAAATGATGGCTAGGGTGGGGAAAGAATGGGACAGGAAATAAATAGGTAATTTTAAGGGATGCTGGTTATTTATTGTTCTGGTGCTATATCTAACAAGTTTAAATGCTTAAAATAAAGTTTGTCTCAGCTTCACACTTTGTAGCATGCACCTTGCTTCCATGAGAGCAAAGAATCTGGGAAATTTCCAACAATTTGTAACTTTGTTTCTGCTGCTATAGCTCCAATATACCTGATAACCATGCACCAGTGATTGGTGAGCTTGGATCTGTTCTGGTGAAAATGCTATGGAGAAGACCTACCTCATTGTCCTAAAGGACAGGACTAATCTAAGAGAGCCATACCCGTTTTTACAGTAATAAATGTCTGAAATAATTTGTTGTGTATTGAGTTTATGTATATAAATTAATGCTTTAAGGTAGGATTTGGAAAGTAACAGGTTGGATTTTCAAAGTGACAAAAAATCCAGACTGGTTCATCACTGATGAATCTGCTTCCTTACTCTGGTTTATCTAGACTCTATTCATAGAGTTGATCTAGATTAGCTACTTCTTTTATTCCAGAATGATTGGTCCAAGGAAATTAATTTCGAGAATGTCACTGCAAAACTGCATTTCCATTCCACCACACTGTTGAAGTGCTCAACAGTATATTTCCACACTAATGCCTGCATCAACATTGGATATTTCAGGGGGAAGGTAAAGAGCAATGACAAACTACTGGGTAATAAAAAATAGACTAAAGCCCAGCACAACTTTTCATTTTATCGTTTTGCTGTTTTTTCCTGAAGGTAAATGCCTCTGTGAAGACCATTTTACGTATCTTTGTACTTTCAGAGATAGATTGCTTGATAGGTACTTTTGTTTTTCTCTGTATTATTTACTCCTTGTGATGAGAAGCTGGGATCTTAAATCTCAGACAGATCTCCTTTGAATATGTGCCTCACCTGAAGAGGCAGGGTTTTACCACTGCGGAAGGAGCACTTCACATGGGATACAAAAGAGAGCATCAGCCTCCAACTCAGCTGCAATCCCTCGTACCTGCGGCGTCTATACCCTGTCCAGGCACAGAGTAGTGAGTCAGGTGGGCCTTCAGGTCTGACTATTTAAGAAGCTCTTGTTTCTTGGAATGGTTCTGGGAGCTGTGAAGAGGCTGGCAGGGTTTGGTCCTCTCAGACAAAATTCGTGTCTGAATTGCTCGCTGACACGTACATGGAAGAACAGGTCAGTCAGAGAAGTTCTGCACAGCCCGGAGTCTCTCCTGGGCCTCGGCAGGTGTCCCAGAGCCGCCCCCAGCAGCTGCACCGAGGAGCTTTTGGCTCCAAGAGCAACAGCCGGTGCAGAGCCTGTAGCTTGTGACGTGTTTTTGAGCTTCGCCCTGGGTTCGTCCCCTTTCTTACCGAAGGGACCCATAAACACCTTCCCTGTGGCATTCGAGTGGTGAAGAGCTTGGGCGCCCCTTGCTCCCTGCAACTGCATCCCGGAGCCCACCGATTCATCTGAGGGGGAGTAGGATGCCCCTGGTTAGCCCAGTACGGGTCTGGATCAGCGGGAGCTCCTCGTAGAGTTGCCCAGGAGCCACACAAGCGGCAGGCGCTTCTTCCCCAGGGCCGGGCGGGAAGGGGACAGGAAAGGGTGTTTTCTCCCCTCTCCTTGGCCCCCGCTCCCGGCCCTAGGGAGGGGCCAGCCCCGGCGGGTGCGCCCTTTCCCCGCCACTGACCCCGGGCCGGGCGCAGCACCGGCAGCCGGGGCGGCCCCTCCGGCGTGTACCGTTGCCGCCTGGGCCGAGCCGAGGCGGGAGCGCATCTCGCCTCCGCCGCCTTCAGGGGCGCCGCGTCCCGCTGGCGGCGCCTCATGGCGCGATGCAGCTGTAGTGGGAGGGAGAGGAAACCCACCCCCCTCGCCCGGCGGCCGCCTTTGTAACCGCCCGGCCCAGCTCAGCGCGCAGCGGCTCGGAGAGCGCCGGAGCGCGGCGGCGGGAGCAGATGGAGCCGGAGGGTAAGGCTACGCCCAAGCCCCCCGCGTCCCGGCCG
>VWZV01005309.1:242136-326380 GCA_013397155.1 Irena cyanogastra | reverse complement strand
TCGGTGGAGGCTGCGGCGGCCGCGGGGAGCCGGGCCGGGAGCGAGGCGGCGCAGGGGTCCCGGCGGGCCGCGGGGTCTCTGCGGCGCGGGCAGGGAGGCTGGTTCCCGGGCCGGCCCCCCTCCAGGTGTGCGGGTCCCCCGCCGCCGGCTCCCTCCCCTGCCCTCTCCTCGGCGGCCGGCGGGCGGGCGCTGCCCCGCGCGGTGCCGCTGGCTCTGCTGGCGCCAGGGCCCTGCTCCGCCCGCGCCCTCGGCGGGTAGTCCGGGGGTCCGGCCGCTCCGCCGCGGGGAGGCGGGGGCCGAGTGGAGCAGCCTGCACGGACTCGGGGGCGCGCTCAACTTTCTTTCTTTAATTGATTTTTTATTTTCGTTCCCTGCCCCCGCGAGCGGCTTGCGCGGCTCTGATGCAAACCCATCGCCCGGGGGGCCGGCCCGCCCCCCCCAGGCTAACCCGCAACGGCGCTGGCTGCGCTACTCATGGCCCCCCAAGCGCCAGCTGCGGGCTCACCCCGAGCTGCCCCCGCACACACACCCTGGACTCGGCGTCTCTGTGCGGCTCACAATGGCCAGGGAATCCATGTTTGAGTAAATGCAGTACCGAGTTGTGTAAATATATTTTTAGTTCTCCTAAAACCACACAAAATCAGTTCTGTTAAACATTCATTTCATTAAAACTGCTATTAACTGTAGAGATTAAATTTATTTCCTGCCAATCCGTATTTATTTAGGCATGCATGAAATGCTGAGGTTTTTTTTCCTCTTCCCTTTTTAAATACCTTTTGGAACTGTTAGTACTCTAAACGTAAAGCATTTTCCAGTTGCAAATCGGAAATCTCTGAACCATAATGATTTGTTATGTTTGCCTCACTGTCTCTGTAAAACTAGCATTCTTGTGGGGAAAAAAAAAACAAACCCAAAAAACAAAACAAAACCCCAAAAACAAGGAAGGAAGGGGGGAAAAACACCCTAAAACCCCTTCTGAGATTCATGTTTAGAAAACTGGCCACATGCATTGTAGCTGTTTTTTAAACCTCAGTACCTATGTCACATTTTCCATTCCAAATATTGTGTGGTGTAACTATGTTAAAGGGATATACTCTACCTTAGTTCTATTGCAGACTTTAGGGAATCTTAACACAAAGGAAAATAGCTCTGCAACATAAAAGAATCTTGCAGTGCCTGATACACAGTGGCACCAAGGAATGGGAGAGACTATTGGCAATTGTTAATGACCAAAATTGGTTTTGTTGAGAAGCATGCAGAAAGGAAACAGGTTATGTATGGCGACAATTACATTGATAAAAGTATTCTTGCATTCTTTCGAAGTTTGTCTTTCATAGAAAGCTGTTTTTCACAATGCTAGGAGGATGTTTTAGAGTTTGTATTTCATCTAGCAGAGCTATGTTTATAATATCCCTTGAAATAAGCAAGCTCAGTTGTTCCTGATTTAGCTCACTTGTGACCCAGTTCTTTATGTTGCATGTGTTCTTACCTTAATAATGCTAAAGGAAAATGGTAATAAATTGAGTTTGAAGGAACTCCTTTTAAAGAAATAAATTCTTATTCTTAAAAAGTGGGAGTTTTCTGTCTTGCTTCTTGATAGGTAAAAGCTGGATCAACCTAGGAAAGATTATAGTGAGTTGCAGAGCTGTTGAAGTTCCCCACCTGCCCTGGATCCAGAGATATTCAGGCAAACTAACTTCTGGCACGTCCTGAACTCCTTGAGTACCAATCTTCAGTCCATTAATTTTTAGAGGCTGGTCCTCCCACGAGGATTAGAGCCTGCAGTAGCTGAAATTCCCATGTTAGCAGCCTCCTACTCTGTTAGTGAAGGAACCAGGGGTTCTCACATCAGTTGCTTGTAGATTGCAATACAAGCAGTACATAATTGCAGTTGCTTGTAGACTATTGCAATACGTGACCCTCTGTATGTGTGTTTGTTATTTTCTTGAGTGCATCTCACTGAAGAGTGTCAACCAGTGAGCTTTATTCCTGTTTTCAGAGTCAGGGGGCTCAGTGTGGTGATGTAAGGAAAATCTGTAGAGCTTGCTTGCTCTCGTGGCTCTGATGTGCCCTGCTTGCATAGTCCTGGCTGGAATTGTTCCTGCATGGAACTGGAATTGCTGTTGTCCAGTCACATTTGGCACAGCTTCTTGCATTTAAATGTATGTCTAAAACTCTTGCTGAAAGTGAAGCCAGGACTTTCCCTTTCCAGAGGACCTTTGCCTCTTGCCGAGTGTGCAGATCTGAGGCCTGTGAGGTATCTTCCACAGAGGCAAGGAAGAAAGATGGAGTTGATACTAGGTTGCCCTTTCCCTAAGGAAATCCAGTGTAGTGTACTAATGCTACAGAAATACTGACCAACGCAATTCTTGTGGGTGTCTCCCCAACTCCCAACATTGGCTGAGGTGATAATGTAAGACAAGGTCAGGACTGCAGAGTGTATCTGGTCTTGGAGTATCTCAGAGGTGCAAGAGAGAATATTATATTCAAAACAATAAAAACAATACAATCATAGTGATGATGGTCCTCATGGCTTTTTGTGTGGAATGAGCTTCTGTAGTGTGATCCAGAGGAAGACTGCCTTAGGTCAGTAGTGGTGGAAGTGGGATGTTGAAACCTTGTGACACCAGAAGTGCCAGACTTGGGAAGTCAGAATCCCAGGTGATGATTTTTCACTTATGCATTGTTTGCACTGCAGTGTTTTCAAGGCAGTTTTTGTGGCTGGGTTTTCCAAAGTATTCCAATGGTTTTATACTTGAGTTCCCTGATCAGGTTCAATGTGTTTGGTTTTGAGAAAGCTTTGTTCTCAAACAAGTTGTGTGAGGTGGACTGATGTGGACAATGTTGCTCTCTGAAATATGACCTAAAGTCCAACTGTTTCCTACTGGTTTTCAATGAAAAATGTACAGCTAACTTCTGCAGGAGGTTTTGTCTTCCCGTGTGTCTGTAAGCTCAAAAACCACTGAATGTTCCTGACTGAAGTCTTCCTGCTGACCAAGCTCAATAATTACGGATGCATGGGTTTTTTTTCCAGATTGTCTGGTCCTTTTTTTTTTTTAAGGGATCTTGATAAGATTACTGGAGATTAACAGTGGTCCTGCTTTGGTCAGTGAGCATGACTCAGGAGTCTGTGTGAGAATTGAAAGGGCAGGGAGTGTACATGCAGCAATGATGTGATTAATGCTTTAGTTCCTCTGACTGTGCACTGGTTTCTACTAAAGCTATGAACTTGTGAAATGCTTTTGAGTAAGATTAATTTTCTTCTTCAAGCTCTTTTGTTGAAATTTACATTTTAATTTTTAAATTTAAATTTTTCATTTATCAAAAACTCAATTTGAAACTAAAAGAGGTGACTGGTAAAACCTAAGTAATGAATATTTCTAGCTCCCTGGATATAGATACCTAAATGTGTTAGACATTTGAGCTATTGATTGTGTAGATGTTAACTTGGTTGAGTTGTGTGAACAGTGGCAGATTAAAATCAGTAATAACTACTGTGGTATCCATTTGTATTGGCATTATCAAATTTTAATGTGAAATTTGATGTTTCACTTGAGAGACTGACAATGACTTGCGATTCTTACACAATGATGAATATTGATACTCTTTTGAAAATACATCTCTTGTTCCAAATTCTCTGAACTAGCTGAAAGTTCCTTTCAAGTAAAAAATAATGTGACTTCATATATTTCTCAGATGTGGGAACAGAGTATATGACATAACCTGAGCTAAGATGGACTGGGACATAAGTGAGAGAGAGGAGAGGGAAAATAGGAGGGAGTATCATTGAAGTTCTTTCCATGATGTGACATCTCTTGAGCCATTCTGTGTGCCCATCACCAGCTCTCAGGGCTCTCATTTTTTGTTTGTCCTCTGCCAACCCCTTTGAACACCCCATTGAGAGCTAAACCTGGCACCTCCGAGCACAGGACCCCAGACCTCCACGGTGAAAATCCATGTGAAATTGAAAATAGATGTCTGCAGCTCAGTGTTGCATTCTCTGGAGCATCTGGGAGGCAGTCAAATCACAGCAAGGGACTCTGGCTGGTTTGGAGGTTATGAGTGGTGAAATTTGAGATGCCGTTGTTGGTGAAAAATAGTGAGGTACACTGGAAAGTGCTTCCAGGGAATGTTTTTCTCCTCCCTCTACTCTCCCTGCTCCCATTCCCAGCCAGCTCCTAAAAGCAAGGGTTATTATAACTTGATTTACATTTTACACTTTGCAGTATCTTAAAATGTTATGGGTCTTTGGGTTTTATTTCACAGTTTGTGGCTGTTCATTCTATCTGTGCTGCCTGTTGTTAGGAGTTCCTAATACTACAATACCGAGTGTTTGCTTTACCTGGGTACCCAGAGAGTGCTGTGCCAGCCTGTGCAGAGCAGATGTGCTGGTACATGGTGTCCCTGCTGGTGATGGTAATTGGAGTGACAGCCTCATGCTCATCTCCACTCCCTTGGTGGTGTGGCTGTTACTTTTTCTGGCAGTGGTCACCACGTCCTTCTATGAGAAATACCCAGGTCTGCAGTTGTGGTCTGGTTTCTCAGGGTTAACTTGTTGAGTTTAAGTGGTATTATCTAAAGCATATTGCCTCTGTGGTCCCTGACCACTATCTCACAAAATGCCATTCTCCCTGCCTTTTCTTCTGGTTTTACTGACTTCTGTTGCTATTTTTGTCTTTCTGTGGATGAGTTTATCAGTATTACCTGCTTCCTTGTTTTCTGGGTTGCACTTTTCTTGCTATTTGTCTGGGGTTAAGACCCTTGTGTGGGACAGAAAGCCAATTAATTGCTGTGGGAGAGCTAGGTGAAGGATTGAAGTGGAAGGCTGAGAGGAGGAGGTTGTTGACATAGCATAACCTCAGTCATGGCAGGCAGGACTCCCTGCAGGATCCTTGAGGGGCTCAGCAAAGTGAGTTCATCAACTCCTCATCTATAGTCCCTCCATTAACAGAGGGATGAAATTACTACCTCAAAGCCAGGCCACTTGAATCACCTTTCAGATAGGGGCACAATACCTTTGTCTCTCTGTCTTTCTTCTCTCCCTCTTAGTATAATTAATTTTGTGGTTATGGGCTCTAAAAACCAACAACTCTTCCACAGTTAACCATCAACATAAAAAAGTTGCAGGAGTGCTAAAATGAGATTTTTCTCCTTTGTTAAGAAGCTTGGTACTGCGTGAATGATGTAATGTGTGTTAATGGTGGGGCTAGTAAATCTGGCTTAACTGTCACATGGCATCCCCAAGAGGCATTGTTGGTCCCTTTCTGTGCTTGTGTTGGGCAGCAATAGCCTGAGAAGGATGGTTTTGTCTTGAAGAAATATGTCAAGTGTTACCAGCTTTGGTGTCTTAAATGCTGGTGAATTTCTAGAGAGCTCGGAGTAACTAAAGGCAAGAATAACCATTTCTAAATTTTAAAATTTCATAGGCCTCTAGAGTACATTTAAATGTGCTGGACGTATTGATAGCTGTTCAGAGGGCACTCTTGAGGTTGGGTCAGAAGCAGTCATTAAGCAGTGAATAGAGTAATGTAGAATTAATGATATTCAAATCTGTTGATTTTTTTCCTAGTCATAGGAAAAAAGCATCTTTTGGCATGACAGAACCTTCAAGATACTAACAGGGATAGAGCAGACCACTGGCCATTGCTGTGAGAGGTGAGGAGCTTTGAAACATTATACATCCTCATGGATTTCAGCATGGCCATGAGCAATTACTTTACTAAAATTGCATTTTAAAATCCTGAAATAAAACCTTTTGAAAGATTGTTCTAGTTCTTTATTTCTTCTTTATTCATCTAACTTGATGCTGCTTCACAGAAATTCTTTTGTTTAATGAATATTCAAGGAGAGCATTTTTATGCTGGACTATTGAATGAATCAATCACACATGCAATTTTTCTCTCTTCAAGCATTTTGAATAATCTCTACTGAAGTATACAGAACCACTGCTAAAAGTGTAGTACCTTTACGGGTAAGTTGTGGCACTCATTGAGCTGGTTAATTAATGTGAATGGCTAAAACACTACCACAGAGTCCAAAGCTGACACTAGTTAGATGTCAGCCTGTTATTGGAAGCCTAACCAAGCTCTATCTTTGGGATGGAGCATTTGGATACAGTGTGTGCAAGCAGTATACACATCTGTACATGGCATCATGGCAATATGGATAGAGATTTTTGGAGGATACCAGTCTTCATATTAAATAATCTAATTTCTAGAAGTCTGAAGAACCCAGTAGTCCCAGTATTTTTTGAAAGACAGGGTGACATCTAAATATCACTTGGATGTTGGAGGTTTCTCCTCTTCATTTTACAATTCTGAAAAGCAGGCAGTATTTGACACTTCTGAGAAACAGGCAGATGTCTGACTATAATGAAGGAATTTAACACTGGGTTCTAGTTTTCTTAAACTCTTGGCCTCTTTTTATTCTTTCTTTTTGGGCTTGCAGGCTCTGAGCAGAAATTCTGTCTTGGTAATTTAACCCTGAGCAAATATTTACATTCATGAGATTCTTGCTACTTCAGTAATCATTCTGAGCCTTGAGGATGGAACAGGGTGAAAGTTAATGTACCAAACACTGGGGCAAGGAACTGTGAAATGAAGACCAAAGAAGCCTCCAAAGATGGATTTACCATGTTTGATAAGAATCACCTCCTAAGTGTAATTTGGTTGTCACTTCCAGAATGAGATCTACAGAGATACTGTGTTTTCTGCCACTGGCCCTATGTGTCTGATGGGGGCTTGTGATTTGGATTTCACCCACAGCTTTAAAAAGCTGAATAAAATTGTTTGTATGAAAACTGAAGGGAATGAAGTAGTAGAAGAGAAGAATGAGATAGAAAAGAAGGAAAAAGTGAGTACAGTGCAAAAAAACCTGATAGGGGTGTAGGAAGAGATTTTGAAGAAAGAAGGTTTTAAAGTCAAAATTAGTAAGTAATCTGAATTTTGGAAAAGAGAAAACCTGTACAAAACACTCTGGGAGATCAACCTGTGGGCACTGCAGAAGTAAGGGAAAAGTTCTCCAGGGTAACACCAACAGAGGGCTGAATAAATATGGTAAAGGAAGGAGTGATCTCTCTACAGACCAGTGAATGAAAATACCACTAGATCTCAGCTTCCCATGCGTTTGTTTTTTCCTGATTTTGCTGTTACAATCCAGCATCATGCCCTGTGCTGGTTGCAGTGCTTCTGGGAAAGACAGAGGATGAGTGTACTCGGTTCTCTCATCCTTTGGAGGAGAAATATACAAGGTTTCTCACGGAGGCTCTTAGTGGAGGATGGACTTCCTCACACAAGCCCACCTTGGCCACACTTTTTGAGAAGTGTTTGGAGCCCCAGGGATTTGGTAGTGGTCTGGCCCTTGGGTCAACCACTGCAGCTCCATGCTGCTGCTGGTGAGCTGCCAGGAGAGCAGGGGTGTGTGCACCTGCGTGGAATAGCAGAACACAAACCCAGGGCATTGTATTCCCTCTTTAATTGGATGGAAAAAGGGACTGTGCCCCCATAGGTAAAATTGTGCTGTTGGTTGACATGGTTGTACTGGAGTTCTGACTGAACCTACAAAAACTGACAGTGATTAAGACCCAGCCCCCAGGCTGTAGTAGTGTACATCTTGGAACTTTGTAGGGGTTTGTATTGAAGTAACATGTATGGTTTTTCTATTTAAATTTTTTCCCATTTTTTCCTTGTTTGTTGAATATCTGCGAAGCCCTTGACTGGGGGTAGATGAATTTTGCCTGGAGAAAATCTTCAGCCATTCCAATTTCCTGTTAGAGCCAGGTGTGCCACCTCTGTGAATCGCTCTCACTGGCTGTGCAAGTCATTCATGCAGAGTGAAGTTTCCCATGGAGGAACAAAGAGTGCTGCCTGCTGAGCTCTCCCGCATCTGTTTTACTAATTGCTATTGAAATTCTTACAGCCTGTTTCTTGGCTGTAGAAATGCAGGGCCAAATATTAACACTGTGGGGAGAAGTCCCCTTCTAATTATTGTGCAGTTGAGAAACGCATTTCTTAAAATTTTTTTCATCTTATGCAAATACATGCCTTGCTTTGTGATTCCTAATTTAGTGGTGGAAGTGCAAGTGTTCCCAGCTAGGAGAGAGTAAGATTTCCTCAAAATAGCAAAATAAAAATAGTAATTTAAGAAAATCCTGTCTCATCCATACTGTGTGGAGATGTTGGAACTGGGTCTTTGGTTGGAGTTATGGCTGCTTGATCTTGATGGCTGTGCAGTCAAAAAAGTTGCTTCACTTGGAAGGCAGAACAGATGCTTTTCTTATTTGCTTGAAAGGATAATCTGATGTTTTGTTGGTATTTTCCAGACCATGCAAGTCCCAGAAGTTATTTTAAAAACTGCTAATCCTTTTAGGACAAAGAAACTGCTGAATCAAATTTTGAGGATTGGAGAGCTGCTGTGTTACTTGTCCATCAACTTCGGGGTTCTGGCCACAGACTGAAAACCTTTGTAGCAAATGGTTATGGAATAACTGGCAGCAAGAGGTGGTTTTATGATTTCTTTTCTTCCCCCTACACTCAATTGTTTAAAAATTACATTGTGTCTTAAAATTGGAGTGTTCAATGACTCACAGGAAATTGAAATTTTCTTATGGCTGGTAACAGAATTTCTAGTTGTTCAGAAACTGTATACAGAGTTGTGCCACTGTTTTATTTGTATATTTGAAGTGTTAAAATGTTGTATCATGACAATATATCATGAGGGTGGATCTTCCACCCCACTCCTCTGTGCTAAGTGTTGAATTTTGTGTTTGAGCTGATTCATTCAAAGCTGTAAGGACCCCGCAGGTGAGTTGCCTCCAACTGCACAGTGTGCACTGTTTTTTTGCTCCCTTTTCTCTCCTCCCTCTTTGTTGGATTCACCATGGAGAATTGAGCAGGAACTTGCTGAATGATTTTTGATGACAGCAGAGCCTCTATAGGGTAGTGGCTTTCCTCTCTCTTCAATGGAGGGTCAGAAACTCAGGAGTCATAGGTGATGCCTGTAATCTGGAAGAGGCTTGGTGAAATGCTCTTTAAAACCTTAAACTGTGAGAAAACAGTTTTTAAACTTGGCTGTTTGATTCCCCTACATCTGCTTTTGCACCTACATTGCTTGGGTCTCCCAACCACAAAGGTATTGGCTGCTAAGACTATATTCCAAATCTGCCAAACACATTAGATTATCCCGTCTCCTGTTTCCTGATCTGTTCCATTAGCTTTATTGGATGAACATCAAACTCCTGTTGAGTCCTGGTTATCTCTTTGTCCCACTTCACAGTGCCTGAGGAATCCTCGAGTACTACTGATGTGGCTCAGCATCAACCTACCACTTTTTTTTCCCCATTTCCAACTGTTCTTGGTCTCTTCCCTCTGATACATTCAGTTGTGAATGACACAGTTCTGTGAAAGCTCCAGGATATTCCTGATATTCCTGATGACATCTTTTCCCAAGATGTTTCTGCTGTGACATCTGCTTGGCTGACTAATAAAAATTAATAAACCCTGAGTTACTGCAGTTTGAGCTGAACTTAGCCTTGATCTTCAGATCCTTCTGGAGATCAGATTACAAAAATGCACATTTTTGTGCATTACTTTCAGCCCTCTAAAACTTTTCGTTTTATATCCAGAACATTGAGGTTTAGATAGATTGTGGAGTTATGGTGACTCTGTGCTGTTGTTTCCCTGATTTTTAATTTAATTTAATTTAATTCCTACCCCCCACTGAATTTATGTTCCTCTATCTTGTGATGGCAGAAGCGATCTTACGTATTAAATGAGACTTTTGAGCATGTAATCTCTTCGTGTAGCTTGAAGAATTCTGGGTGTGGTGATATGATAAATAACAAAATCCATCATCGTTGTCATTCCTTAGTACCGTGCATCCCACAGGGAATACCTTCAAGCACCTACTAAGGAGTGCTTAGCACTAAAAGCTGATTTTTTATTTCACCAGGTAGTGGGGAAAAAAATATGAGACTTAATCTAATATCTATTTGATTAGTAAATCAATATATTGATCTATCTTTTGAAATGCATTAAAGATATTTAAAAGACATGTGCCTTAGTTTCTAAAAATACTGTGGAATCATCATTTGCAGTAAAGGCCTTAAAATATTTTTTTATTAAATAAAATTGTTTTTTCTTTTTAAAATGTTACTAAGAGTTTTCAAAGGGACCACAGTTACAGAAGGGGAGTAGTTAGAATGCGATTCTGTAACTTCTGTTCTGGTTTTGTTTGTTTTTTAAAGACTTGAAAATCAGACGGTGGTTTAAGAATTTTTTAAGTTGGTGCTGGGGATTGCAGTGGTGTGCCCTTGCTGAGAAGGCTTGCGGCAGACTTTCAAATCCAAACCCTTATTTTTCAGTCACTATATGATGATTATTGTCATTTATTTCTCTTAGAAGCAGAGTAGGCTTTTCAGCAACTTTGGTGTTAAAAGACAAGACCCAAAGAAATTTTATAGTTTTCCCCCTGATGATTCTGCTACCAGATAGATATATTGGAGGGAGGTCACACTTCCAGGGATTAACACAGGCTGGAGCAAGATAAAGTCTCGTCTGAACAGAGTAGGCAGAGATGTGCCTGGGTATTGCTTCTTGGATGTCTTCTAATGTCAGTGGGTAAGCAATACAGAACTAGAGCTGATCAGCCAGGTTGCATGTCCAGAGTTTCCTAGTGAAGGGGAATCTGTTGGAAAAATGCTTATCCAAAAGGGAGCCTGAACTGGAAATATGGTGGTAATGTTCAACTTACTGTTGAATTTATAATCAGAGTTCTGCTTAAAATTATGCTTCTTAATTATATGTATTTTTAGGTGGTGTTACAGCTGGGTAGTAGACTTATGTAACTGTGTCTACTGAATGAATATGTAATTAATGTCCAGAATAAAAGTAACGTAATTAATAGGATTTTTCTTCAACAGGACCACATTTATAAAATAGGTTTGTCTTTTCTATATTAGCAACCCAGTCTAGTGGAAACTGTCCCTACCCATGGCAGGGGGATTGAAATGTGATGGTCTTTAAGGTCCCTTCCAATGCAAACCACATGTGATTCTATAATTCTTTGAATATGCAGAAACTGGATGTAGAATGTTACACTTCCTTGTTTTGGCTCTGACTTGTGGATTTGGTTTAAAGTGATGAAAATGTGTTGCTGCATCTTTAGTTGACTCTTCAGCTGACTGAATTTGTCCCCATTCCCTGCACCCAGCTGGTCTATTCAAGATGTGGTATAGAGTCTTCATTTCCACTTGCTGGTATTGATTAAACTGTAGTGTCCAATTTTTTTTTTTCCCTTCTTCCTTTTGGAATACATTAAATGCATTTTTAAGAGCTGGGTGTCAGCAGTTGCAGGATTTGAACAAGTTTGTTTAAACAAAAAAATCTCTAAGAACTGGAAGTCTGTATTTTTTCTACATTGGTTTTTTTAGGTTTATTTAATGACAGTCATGATAGAGGCTGATTTATGCAGGATTTGAAGTGTAGCTCAGCTGTGGATTTCTACAGCAGTTTATAGATAGCTTAGAAATATTTGTAGAAGCCAGGTAGTTACAGTGTTTGCTTCTATTGTTTGGATGAAATATGTAGCACACTCGTTAAAGATATTGACATTTCTGGTCTCTTACTTGAAGTTGACCTAGATAGGTTAGTGTTGCTGCTCTCTGTTAATCTCACCCATTATATCTGTCCTCTGTGTAGTCCAAATACAAGGGCTAAAATGGAATTAAAGGGATTTTCTGGTTTCGTTGATTACTGATATTAAATCTAATGTGTTTTTTAGCTTGGGCTTTGTCTTGTAGGGTTGGGATTTTTTTTTAACTAATTGCTTTTTGAGAGAAATCAGGACTATGACTTCCTTCTTCCCAGTTTGTTTTTCAGTGCTGACAATTGTCTCCTAAATGTTAGATCTGAGTTGACAGAGCCACACTCCATCAGACATACCTGCTTCTGAATACGTTCCCAGCGCACTAACTATTCTAGAAAGTTAATGTGAACACCTCCAGATTCTTCCTTTCCTCAACTGCTGTCATACTGACCATGTAAAAAAAGCTGTTTGTGTTCAGATTTGACTCCTTTCCCTGTGCTAATGTCCAAATTTGGAGCACTCTTTAAGCTCTTTTCTGCTAAAGCAACTTGCAGGTATTCAGCTCCTGCCTTTTTGGAGCTGTCTATGTAAACTCAGCTGAGGTCTGGCCAGCATGGCTAAGGGTCTTCTAGCTAGGAAGACGCAGAAATCTTTGTTGCAAGTACTGTTTTGGGGGTGTTCTTCTTGTTTTTGTTGGGGGACTTGTGGGTGTTTTTTTGTGAGGGGAGGGATGTGGTTGGTTTTGTTTGATTTTTTTTGTTTGGGATTTTTCTTTTGTTTGTTTGGTTTGGTTACTTTGTTTATTTAGGGTTTTTTGAGTGTGTTTGGTTTTTAAGAAGACCTTCAAAAATAACATCATGTGTTGTATACATGCTGGAATAGTTTGATCCCAGTGAAAGCAAAAAACAGATCCTTGGCAGTATGAGCTCAGCTTTAGTTTCCGTTATATGTTATTGGATCCTTGGATAGATTTTCCACTAGAAAAGAAGCATTATCTTCTGAGTTCAGGTAGGCTAACCTGCTATAAAAAGTTGGCTTGCAGTGTTCGTAAATGTGGGCACACCATAGTTTTATATCATGTAACCAGGACTATTATAAACAGTGACATGTTTTCTGCTCTTTGTCATCACACTTAGTTTCATGTTGTCATGGTTTGGGAATGGTACTTCCCAGTTAAGTGTTCCCACCAAGACTCTTCAAGCCATGCTCCACTTGTTCTCCCCCTTGTGGCAGCTGGGTAGGAGAATTGGCAGCACAGCAGATAAAGATCATGAGTTAAGAGAAGATCAATTTATTGAAAACAGCAATGAGGTAAGAAAATTAACAGTAAGGGCAACAATAGCAATACAGAATGAACAGGTAAGAGGCCAATGATTCATGTGCTCATCACCACACATCACATCATCACCCTTGACAATACCTGACCACGCCATGCTGTGCCACCTGGAAGGGACCCCTTCCCCCATCCTGGAAAATGATGTGAAGTGGTATGGCATAACCTCTGGGTTCTACAGTAAAAATTAACCCTGTCCTGGCTGGAACCCAGGACAAGTGTTCTTTTTGGAATGCAACTTCAGAAACAAGCATTGACATTTGAGTTTTTACTGCTGTAGTCAGCCTGCAATACTAAGCAGACCCAGTAAATCAGAGGAAAAATGACCAGTGTCTTGTTAGGGGAAAAAAATATTCTTCTGAGTTTATGGGAGTTCAGTATATTCCCTTGCAGATTCACCTTTGTAAGAAAATGGATATTTATTTTCCTCAGATTTAGGTCCCAAGTCTGCTTAAAGATCTGAACCAAATGTAGAGTTCCCTAAAAATCATGTTATGAGTGTTCTCCATATTCGAATGTTGGCTAATCTCCTAAGATTATCTTTAAAAGTGTTTGAGGATACAGATTGTAAAGTAATCTTAGTTTAAGATCTGGGTTGCTTAACAATTGAGGATTGTCTTCAACATGCCAATATCATTAGGAAAAAGCCCAGGCTATTCAAAATAGTTTTTCTATTATCTTTTCCTCTCTCTGTTTACAGGCTTGATAGGAGTTTAATTGTTTATGTGGCATGGAAGACTTTGGTCCACATAAGCAGGAAATGACAGAAAAAAATGTTTACTGCCTGTTACACCACTCTGTTCCAATGGGAAAATAAAAGTAGGAACAAAATTTTGCTTTTTTCTCCCCTTCATTTTCTTCTTTGTCAGAGGGGATGTGTTTGTGGAATTTGATTGAAGAGGTTCGTTTTGTGCTTCAACTTTTAAAGCACATGGGTCCATCTGGAAAGACTAGATTTCTTTCACTTTGGGAGATCAGGAAAAATTACAGCAGTCAAAGAAATATATCTGTCATTATTCAGGTAAATATAAGATGTTTAGTGATCAGTGGTTCAGGTGGTTACCTGAGGGCAAGAGAAAAATGTGATGCTGAAAGGTGGAGGAATTTGGCTTCTGTCAAAGAAAGGAGCTTTGTAATGGTCTTATTCATTGGCGAGTAGTCTGAACTGTTGGCTCTGCAGAGTTCGGGGGGTCCTGCAGTCACAGTGGTAACAGAAGTTGTCTTGGCATCTTATAATGGCTGATCAGGTCTGAGAGAAGAAAATAATTTTCTGCATTTCTGAACTGTTCACCAGTGAGTGCTCTGCTGGTGTCACAGGAAACTCCTAATTGCTAATATTGTCAAGAATGCTCCCCTGCCCCCTCCCTCATTACAAACTTGAGTTGCTACTGTACTGGTAGCCAGCAGTCTTGGCACCAACACGGAAGGCAAAACTTGAAAGATGAGTGTTTAAGGAATCTGTAAGATATATGTCAGGAAAAGATTCCTTTAGCTAGAAGCTGGTGTCGTGGTGGAGTTACATCTTTTTGTATTGGATAAAGAGGCATTTGATGGGGTCCTCAGAAGATCACAGACCTCCTTCACTGGAAAAAGTAGGTGTTGTAGGAAACTCAAGATATCACCCTGCTAATTCGTCTAAATCTCTCAGCTTCTTTCCATGCTCCTAAACAGAGGGTTTGCAATCCCTAATTGGGCATGAGGACTCATCACTGAAGTGGCTTTTCTTGGCACTGTGGTAAGACATTCTGATGCCTTGAACTGTGACACAACTTAATTTTGGCATCGTTGCTGCCTGGCAGTTTGTGGAGGAGGGCTCCTCTTATTGTATATGTGGAGTTTTTTATTCTGCTAGGACTAATAGCAAGATCATATTTACATTGGAGCACCAGGGTATATTGCATAGTATATTGAAGTAAACTGATTTTTTTTTTTTTTTTTAAATTTGGTAACTGCATGTCATGGTTTCAGTTTGCCAATTCAGAATTTTTCACTAATTTTGAGACTTCTCAGCCAATGGACTTACTTCTTGCTGTGAGATAGGATTAGGAGAAAGGCAAAGCAGGCTCAAACTTCAAAAGGATATAAAGAAAATTTATTGACAGTAACTAAAAAGGAAAAGAAAAAGTAATAAGAATCAAAACAAACTCTTCAGACCACTTCCCCTCCCCCATCTCACTTCTCTTGAACACTGACAATGTAAAGAACCAAACTCAAACTCTCAGTCAGTTTACTACTTCTGACATATTCTTAATACATTTCACTAAGGGAGAAAAGGCCCTCTTGTTAAGGTTCTGGAGACTTCTCCACGGGAGGGAAAACACAGTTCTCTTGTGGTTTTCTCACGACTAGCANGCTGGGGCTGTGTCAGGATCAGCCGGCCTGAATTCAGCAGCGGCACACTGCAATGGGGCCTTCTCCCTCCCCTGCCCGATGCTTGAGGCGACTCCCACGGAGCAAAGTCCCGTGGGGGCCGGGGGGCTCGGCTGGGCCCTGAGCCGGGCTGTAACAAGCAGCTCGATGTTAGCAGAGCTGGCTCCATCCGGCCCTCGGCAGCTCCCTCCCTGCTCCCTGGCAACCGATGGGGGAGAAGGGGAGGGGACGGGGGGGGGATGCCCAGGCCGCGGCAGGGCTGCCTGGGCCCGGCCCGGCCCTGGACACAGGCCAGGCCAAGTTACCTCTCGGCTGGCCGGAAATGAAAGAGGGCACTTCCCGCCTTTTCGTCGTTTAACATGTGTTTTTCACAGAGGCGTGTCTAATTTCTCAGTGGCTTCTTTACCTGCCTGTCAAACTAGGACACTGTATTAACCTGTTTAGCTACCTAGAGTATTTTTAGATTTCACCCAAAACAAGTGGGCATGCAACTAGGAGGTTACTGAGAGGTAAGGTGCTGCACTAGTGTTCTAACTTTCTCTGCAGTTAGGCAGACCATGTTTTACAGTTGGTTGCTTGATGGTTTCTAATCAGGAGAATCAGAAACTTGTCCTGTTTCAAGTACTGACTTACACTATATAATTGAAACAACTGATCTTTTAGGTGTTAGTATACAGTGTTTACACTTCGACTGAATCAGCTACTTCTGAATTGAGCTTTGAGGTAATGCTTTTTGGTCTTTGTCAGCTCGCTGGACCTCTGACAGCAGTTGAGAAAGTCAAGAAGATTGGCTTTGTTTCCTCTGACCTCCTGAAGCTTTTTGTCTCTTCCATACTTTATCTTGGTCAGTTGAGAACTTTATTTGGAGTCTGTAAAAAAGAGGATTAGGTTATTTGAGCTGTCTGGAAAACCCTGCTGGACTTGGTTCAGCTTTAAGGCTATTCAAAAGCTTGGGCTGGATCTAGGCTAGTGTGTTACTAGCAAGATAGCTCTTTGCATGAAGAACCGATGGTGTTTTGGATAACGTTTAAGGTTTCAACTTGATCCAGAGTGCACAGATACATGGTCTTCCTTGCAGCTGGATGGATCTGCTCTCCATCTGTAGCATTGGTATTTATTAGAGTCAACTAATGTGACTTGGGATGCAGAGACTAACAGTCTGTTACAAACCTTTTCTCAGTGACTGCTGCCTGTTAGAAATTCCTGCTGAGAAGTCTACTCTCACTTTTTCCTGGATAGACTGGACTTGGTGGTTGCCTTCTCTCTTGTGTCAGGTTTGGGAGAAGACTGGATTTGGCTTGTAAGGGAAATATAAACAATTCTTGGAGTATTTCTGTTTCTGATTCAGGAGTGGAAAGCAGTTATAGTTAACTTTGTTCCCCTTAGGATGTATCTTAATTTTTAGTATTCAGTGGTAGATTTTGCTTAGGTAAGAAGTTTACTTTGAGGTTAAAAATATCAAAGAAAGGAAGAATAGTTTGTATTTGCTATGTCTACATCAGTAGTTACTGCAGCCTATGGAACTGGATCTGCGGAAGTAAGGTGGTGCTGAGGATCACCATCTGCCCTGTGTGTGAGTGTGAAGGGCTTTCAGATCAGCTCACCATAGGCCCTGAAAGACCATGTGCCTGTCAGTTGTGTGCCTGACTAACTCACTGAATGCCTGTCCTCTTGAGAGAGAACAGGTCATATGCCCTGAGGCTGTGCCTGGCTACAAACCAAAACACAGTAGTATGAAGCGAGGTGGGAGATAGCTTCAAAGGAGCTCTCTGTCCAGCACTAAAATGGAGATGGTGACACATCCCTTGTCAGCCCCTGGAAAACCTGCACAGTGGAGTTTGACAGCCAGCTTGGTGGGGCCGTGACTCAAGGCTCAAATTGAGCCTTAGCCACTCTTCTCTTTGATCCTACACAGGAAAGAAGTGTCAGAGAGCAGATTAATTCTGTGTCTGTAAGGTGTCCTTTGCTCATCAAATTGACTTTGGATAATGATGAAGTCTGACTTCATAACACAGAACAACCCAGTCTAACACAGAACTCAGCCACTAGACCCAAAAACTAAAGCATTAAAACTGCTAGAAAATAATTTTGTGGTGATCCTGGCAATGGCTACTTTTTGTTTATTTGTTTGTTTTGTAGGTTTTTGTTTGGTTGGTTGTTTTGGTTTTTTAAAAATTTTATTATTATTTGTCTCCAGGAGCTTCATTAGTAGGAGTTTCTTGTAATCTTTTTCTTCTTGGCTCAGTATCTTACTTCTCTTTAGTGATAAAAAAGGAGATGTCTAGCTTTTAAAATCACGATATCATAGCTGATTAATGTTGGTTGAGAGAGAAGCTCAGGATGTATGTTTCAAAGGCACACAAAGAAATAGGAAGTTTGATTTCTAGTAAAATATATGCTTTTTTATTTAAAGGTTTGTTTGCAGCATCCCTGTTGGCCTTGATTAAGGTATCTGATTTTTTATTCCTTCTTTGAATTTTTTTTTTCTTCATATGGGAAAACGGCTTGACATTTTACCCAAGGTGACAGCTTTCCTTTAAAGCTCCAGTTTCAGATTCAGGTAGTTACTTATGGATCTCAGATTAGATTAAAAACGAAATAAATATTTGACTGAGATTTTTCAATGTCTTTGTTGGAGGCATACAGCTTTTTAGACAGTAAGTCATAAAAAATTTGCATTTCCCAGATTTCAGAGAGATAAGTCCACCAAATCCCTGGATGTGTTATAAGAATCTTATGGCTGATCTTCTTCTAAATATCTGCACCTGGTAGAGGTTTGGGCTTCTATTTTTTTGCATCTCTGGGGTCATAGGTAAATATTGTCTCTGTTTAGTTTATTTATTTTTTCCTCCCTAGTAAAATTTTTTGTGTGAGTTTCTTTGGTGCAGTTCTGAGTCCATCCAGCAGATGACACTTGATGCTTAAGGATGAAAACATGAGTGGTTCTGCATGAAAAAAATCTGTATTCCTATATTGATTTAGAAAAAAAATCAGAACATCTTATTTCCAAAATGTTTTATATGGTACTTGTAAAGTTTGACGGGTGTGTACAAATGATACTCCCCATCCCTGGTAGTGTTCAAGGCCAGGCTGGATGGGGCTTGGCGTAACCTGGGATAGTGGAAGGTGTCCCTGCCCATGGCAGGGTATGGGATGAGATGAACCTTGAGGGCCCTTCCATGATTCTATACTCTTGTTTAATGAGAGGTTACTGGTGGGAGTAAAGACCCTCAGAAGGGCATTTTCTCACCCTGTTAAACTCATCAGAAGGTGAATAGTTTTGATACCCATTTCTGTGGTGGAGCCCTGGTATCTTTGCAGGTTTTACCACAATATTGACAGCAATTACAAATCCTCCAAGCTGGGATGAAATAATTTACAGGCCATGGTATGCATTTGTCATGTTCTTTGCTGCCCTCCCTCTTCCCTTACCATCTGTTCCCCAAATCTTTTATTTTTCACTTTCACTGTTTTTTCACAACTTTTCTTATCATGTTCCACTTTGCTCTTTTGTTCCACTTCAGTTTTGTCTCAAAACCCCATAAAATAATTAGACCAAAACCATAAGGCAGTACCTGAGACAAACTGAGCTTTTAAACTGTATTCAAAAGAGATTTTAAATTGAACAAGGGGAGGTTTATGCATCCCTAATTAGAGGCAAAGCTAAGTGAGCATGACAGATTTATTGATGATAAAACTCAGTCCTATTTAAACATCTGTTGAAGCCCAGTTTAAGTGACAGCAGATTATTGCTGCCTCAGACTCCTGGATGCCTGTGGGACTCTACAGGAGCTGCATTGTGGTATGTTTGCAGGACCAGTCCCAGCAATCCTGGGGCTCTGTCCACTGTGCAAGGTTTACTACAAGTGTCCAGAAAATTGTCTTAAAATCAACTTGTTTCACTGAAAAAAAAAAAAATCTAGAGTATTCTCAAGGTGTACTACTGAAGGGAGCAAAAGATGCATAAAAATTATTTTCTTTTGGATTAAAGAGGCTCTGAACAACTCCTGAAGGCAGGCAGAAGACTGCAATGTTCCAAGGGCAACAAAATATTTACCTCAATATGAATGTGAAATTACTTGTGTGGAAAATTGTGTTTTACAGGTTGAGGAAAAGTGGAGTGGGACACCAGTCACAGGGTGGTTCAGTGTGGCTCTGTTTTAGTGCTGTTGACATTAACTGAGGGCATGGGTGGTTTATTTGACTCCATTTACACACATTTTTTCACTGTGGGAAACTTGGGAATTTCTTGAAAGTGGTGTTCTGCCTTTTCTATCTTCATTTGTGCCCTACTTTTTTTCCTGTAGTCCAACAGGTCTAAGTTTCATAACCAGTACAGTAGTTTTCCACCTTTTTCATGTAGAGCTCCTCATTTTTCATATTCATTTAACAGCTTGGAAGGATGTTTCTTTGAGAAAATGTGGGGTTTTTTGAACCAAGAATGCATTGCCAAATGTTTGTCTAAAGGATGCCATTAGTATGGAGGGAACAAACGATAACCAGCCCAAATTCAAACCTCTTGGCAGCAAGCTATGACAGAGAGCTTTTTGGACTGTCTTGTACCAAACATTTAAACCCTGTGAGAGGCTGTGCTTAAAAGAACAACATTCAAACCAGAAGCCCTGGATGCCATAAAATAGGCAAGTTAGTGCAAGACAAGTGTATTGTAACCTTGTTCCTCAAGCCAGGGTGCAGTTTCATGGCTATCTGAATAATCAAAGGACGAAAGCAAATCCTCCTTCTGCAGGTACTGAGCTAGTTCTGGGTCCAGAGCATCTCAGACCAGGCTCTGATCACAAAGCAATGCTCTCCAAATTCCCATGCTCATCACCCAAAATAGCGGCTGGTAAAATTCAAAGAACTGAGTCTCTTTATTTGTAGTTCTTTGTCTGGGTCCCTTCAGCAAAAACTTGCAAAATCTCAGATGGGAGGTGTTTGAATGTCTGTAATTGATATATTGTTCCATGTGAATGGAAATGTTACTTCATGAAGTGCTTTGGGATTTTTGGGGGTTTTGAAAAACACCTTTTGTATAATAAGATTATTATTAAGCTTGACTAATTATGATTAAACACATTCCAAAATCCAAGACGAGGGCTCTAAAAACTACAGGCTTGAGTTGATTTAATTTTTCAGCTCTTTGTACGGGCACTGATTTTGGATCAACGCAATACTGAAATTAGTAGGATTTTGTTGTTCTTTTGGTGTTTCGTTTTTTGGGGTTTTTTTTGTTTTGTTTTTGTTTTGTTTGATTGTTTGTTTTTTAAATTTGTATCTATAAAGCTTTAACTTTTCCTTTGGTGTGGCATGAGATGCATGGATTTGCCATGTCAAGCAAGTGTGTGGCTGCTGGTTCCTGGCAAGGAAACAAGGGCATTTGTACCTCTTAGGCCTGGTAGAGAAATGAGCAATTGAGTGAATTGAAACCGTTTTCTTTACAGCAATGGATAAGCCGAAAGGCAAAATTAAGCAAAAATACTTTTGCTTTGTTTTTCATGAAAGCATGCATATGTACAGCTAATTACAAAAGTTGCAGAATAAAGCTTTGAGTATTAAAGCTTTTTTCATAAATCAGAAGTAGAGCAATAGTCTATGTGAAAATTGCTGATATAATCACAGGCTCTTTGTTACTGTGCAAATTTCTGCAGAGTAATTTGTCTTAACACCATTTTTGGTGTTTCTGAACTAATTTGGAAACTAAGTAAGAGAAAGAAGACCTCTGGTGGTCCAGTTGTATGTTTAAGTAGAGGAACGCACTGTCGCATTCTACCTGCTCCAGCAGGAGATGCTGCACTGAACCCAAAAAAAGCCCAGAGGGAAAGTCTCCCATTTTTCCCCTGAGCACTGATGAGGCTCTGCTTCAAATCCTGGGTTCAGTTTTGGGCCCCTCATGATAAGAAAGACCTTGAGGGTCTGGAGTATGTCCAGGAAAGAGAACAGAGCTGGGGAAGTGTCTGGGGCACCAAGAGTGGCTGAGGGAGCTGCGGAGGCTCAGCTTGGAGTAAAGGAGGGTCAGGGGACACTTCGTCTCTCTCCACAACTCCCTGACAGGAGGGGGCAACCAGAGAGGAATCATGATCTGCTCCCAGGGAACAAGGGACAGGATGACAGGAAATTACCTCTTCCCCACCAGAGAAGATTTAGATTGGCTGTTAGGGAAAAGTTCCATCACTGAAAGTGAAGCATTGTACAGTCTGCCCAGGGCAGTGGTGGAGTCACCATCCCTGGAAGTGTTAAAAAAATGTTGCTGTGGCACTTGAGGACATGTTTTAATGGTGAACGTAATGATGCTGGGTTGGCAGTTGGACTTCATGGTCTCCAGATCTTTTCCAGCCTTAATGATTCTATGATTCTATTACATGGTTCTGTCACCTTTAGTCATGACAAACAGATGCTAACACAATGAAACTTTCCACTTCTTTTTTTTTCTAAGGCTGCTGTATTATAGAATTTGGTTGGGAATTGGCCTTTTCTTTGGACATCCCATATTTACATTATAGATCCTTACGGAAATATGGTTTCTGTTCTGGATAGTGTTACTTTGCTAGAAATCCTTATATGAGCCCACCTGACTCTTTCCATGTGCTAACAAGTATCTTTCAAAACAATTTTTAATGGGCTTGTGAAAATCAATCCAAGGCTCTTCTACTTGTGGAAGACAAAATCTTTGATCTATTAAATGTTGTATGGCAGCAGTGGGATGACCCTGTTTCAGTGTGCCATGAAGAGGATTTACATTCTTTGAAAAACTTGAGGTTTTGCTTGGAAGAAGTGATTTAAACCTGATTTCTTTCAAATACGCTTACTGCTCAGCGTAACTGAATCCATATGGGATAATTCTCTCTTCTTTTTACTGCTTCTTGCATGAAATGCTATGATGATACTAACTTCTCTGCATAGTGTCAGTCCCTGTGTGCTTCTTCCCTTTTTTTTTTTTTCTGCAGAATTGCACATTCTGTTTGTATTGGGCTGTGACTAATGTACAGGTTTGCTTTCTGTAGTGCCAGTGATGTTCTGCCAGTGTTTTAGTAGGGGATTCCCACAAGAATTCCCCTGCCTCTCCCATGTGGAGGAGTTGTGTGCACCAAGAATACATGTACTTCAGTTATTTACTTTGTGCAGTGGGAGAACAAAGGCTCCTATTTACTTTTTGTTTGAAACAATACTACCAGCTCGCTAACTGGTGCTGAAGGGAGTTAGCCCTGTCCCAGGAGCCAGGTAGGACTGGCCAGGAGTCCATGGTACGGTTGTGTTCCTGCTGTGAAACCTTGGCAACACTTTTCTTTCTTTCTTTTTTTTTTTTTTAATTTTCTTTAATTTTCAAGCATTCTTTGAACTGTGAACAAAGCCTGTTTTTAGTAAGTATTTGTACAGTGCCTATCTTGATGGGCTCTGCTTTCTTTTGGGATTGTTGGGTGCCTTTGTAGGAATAATAGAATTATAACTAGCCACTGGTCCAACAAGCTGCTATCGAAGTCCTCTCACCAAGAGCAAGCCCTGATGTTCTACATCCCTGAGCTTCCAAAAAACTGTGAAATCCCTGGAAATGCAGACAGCAAGTTGCCTACATTATACATACACATGTATTCAGCTAATTGCAGAGATTCGTTCTCACTGATGACTTAAGAATGTCACAGACCTGAGCAGAGTGTGCTGCTCTTGTGCACTGTCTGCTATGGGAGCAGTGATAGGGATTTTGGGAAGAAAATTGTTCAGTGATGTTATTTGTGGATAGATTTATATTCATATTTTTCTTAAAGAGATGATACATAAAATTAATCATAAACAATTACTGTAACATTAGCAAACTATGTCTCCTTAAGTTTGAAGTTATTAAAGGGAGTATTTGTCAAGGTGTATATATGTACATATATATTTATAATGTATGGATGCATATGTACATATATTAAAAATTAAGAATTACATATAAAAAAATTAAAAAGAATTGTCATGGCTCATGCTCTTGCTAAAGCTGTGGGGTGTTATGTACCATTCACAGGATACAACTGTTGTTCCCCTTGCACAAAGACTACCTTTGTTTTTTGGGTGAAGTCATGGTCTATTTTAAACCCTGTGTTTTAATAATGAAGCTCACTGGAAACTGAAGGAAATGAGACCGTGAGGTTTCGTCCTGATAAAAACCAAACTGGAATTTGCAAAGTCAACTGTGAATAAATGTGCGTGTCATAGTTTATGGCTTCAGCTTTCAAGTTTTGTTCCTCTTTTCTAAATATTTTGGAAGAAATATACACCTCTGATTAGTGACCTCATACATGTAAGTTCTATTTACTTTCAAAGCATTTTCTGACTATGAAAATAAAATGAAAGTGGAAAAAGGCACTTCACACCTTTCATATTTGTTTCTGACAGATTTCATTGAGTTGAACTTCCAGCTCCCCCCGTTCCCCACTTCATGCTGGCTTGATTCTGGGTTTTCTCCTGATGTGGTTCCAGAGCAGAACACTCTAGGAACATAGCCTGAGGATGAAACTCAGAAGTGTTTGTGCTTAAAGGAATGGTCAGCACTGCCTGTCTGTTGTTGATGATGATGATAATAGTAATTATAACCTTTTGTTAGTACAGTGAAATACAATGCACTTATTGAACATGTGGTATGAAATGGCTAGATCAAAGGTCTCTCAAGACTCATTCATCTAGCTTTATTGACGAGTATCTTTTTGGTTGATTTAGTAGAAAAATTATCCAGTTTAAGTAGGTGAAGTTATTTGGGTGTTGAACCTTTTTTGGAACCATTTAGGCCATGCAAGTGATTTAAACCTCTCTATTTTTACTGTAGGTCTTAATGGGGGGAGGTTCTAAAATAAGTTTCAGAAATTTGTATGACCAGGGCAAAAATTTCTGTTTAGTTTGTTTAAGACTAAAAGAGCAAAGATATTGAGTTCTTAAAGGAATATATTTTGGCAGCAGAGGTGATTGACAGCAGAGCTACTTCTATTTTCTCAAAATTTATTTGGCTTTCAAAAGTTTCTCTTGCCACAGAACAGTGATAAAATCCCCTTGCTGTCTTAATGCCTTTAAGGTAACTCCTAGTGGATTGGAATGATCAAGCTTTAAAGTTGCAGTGTCCCTGTAGTCATTGCACATGCAGGGGGAAATAATAATTAATGAACACTGTTTCATACAGCTTTTTAAAATTTATATTTATAGCAGCCAGGATCTGTTGGCTAGCACCTATATGCCTTATTAGTGCATATGAGGAATTTTTCTGCTGCATACGAGAAGGAAATGCTGGGTGTTAGCAGAGATGGGGTTTAAAATGTTGAAAACTTCAGGAGAATTGTGAAAAGTCATCTTTTAAAAGATCACTTCCGTTTCCTTTCAGGTGACTTAGACTAGGTTGAAATAGATGGCAAACATGTATGGCTCACATACCCTGAGTATTCTGCCTTCCTAACCAGTTAGCTCTGAACAGGAGAAAATTCTAAAAATACATATTGCAAACCACAGAGTGTCCCTGGATGTAACGGGGACCTCTATAAATTTCCATTTCCGTGGGCTGGTGTACTGTTTCATCTTTAGTGGTGTTATTTGGGGACCAGATAACATGATGCATTTGTGCAGCTCTCAGACAGATTAGTAATTAAATATATTTTTGTTGGTTATTTAAAAGATATTATTCCATTCAAAAAAACAAGGCTCTTTTGCTTGCTCCACTGTGCCTTGAGTGATTCGTGGCATCTTCTTAGTTTGGTTTTTTAAACTTAATTTTGGTGCATGCAACTAGTGATAGTATGAACATACAGCAACACAAGTGTCTGCATCAGATATCAGTGTTGCAGTTAGGCAAGCTGACTTTTCCTTTGTTTCATTGACAGATGAATGTAGTTGTCAGAACATAAAAAATAGGGTAAACAAATAATAGATACCAACTTGTTCCCTGTTTTTCTGGGTGAATGATTTGAAATGATAATTTATCCCTAACAATGTTGCCTTTTTGGTTTTGTTTTTTTTTTGGGGGGGGAGGGTTTTTTTGCCTTTTTGTTTGTTTGTTTTTTGTTTTGTTTTGCTTTGGTGGGGTTTTTTTGTTTTGGTTTTTTTGGAGTTTTTTGTTGGTTTTTTGGGGGGGGTGTGGTAGTTTTATATCTGTTCTTCCAATAAGATGTTATCACTCATCTGACAGCTGCCACCAGCCATGAGATCAACTCTTCATTTCTTCGCACATGCAGTGTTCTGATAAAAAGTGTCAAGAAGATTACAGGAGGATCACATAATAATGAATAGGCAGTCATTTTTTAGTTTTGTTCCATTTATGTTTTTGCAGTAAAAGATTGAAGTCTGTTTTTCCCCTCAGCTTTGCACATCTGATACCTTGCCTTATTACTAGGAGATGAGGTATGATTTTTATGACATCTATGTTCCTCTCCTGGGGCACAGTGGTTTTAGCCACATAATCACAGGAATGTTGGCTGGTCAGTCTGTTGCCATTTAGCTGTTAGAAAGTCTAGAACAGTGATGCTTTTTTGTTTGTTCAGGGAGGCTTCAAAGAAATCTCCTGGCTGCCCTTTCTAAGACATATCTGGATATGTACGATTTTTGTATACATATAGAAATCAATATATTCTTGACTTTTAATAATCAATATATGCTCTCCCTGCAATTTCTTGGCCTTCTGCTCAGCCTCACTGTTTACCGTTGTCTCTCCCTGGCAGGTGCCTTTTAAAGAAAAGAATAATCAATCTGAGCTGCTCCCGGTCTTGTTGATCTTCCCTGGTAGTTGATGGTGTGGCTTTTAATCTGGTTTCCTGAGTAAGTGAGGTTTATGCATTGTGCTTTCAGTCACCTCTTGCTCCTCAGGCTCATTTCAGTGATCAATAGAAGGGGTAAGGAGCTATACACCTTTTTTTTTCCATTCCTTTTCCTTTCTGTTTTTCCCTAGAATTTATTAGCCAGATAGACTGGTTCGTAGAGAGGAGACAAGTGGGCAGAAGCATCAGGATGACAGCTGCCAGCAGGACAGCAGACACATGAGTTGCTCTGGACTAGCCTCATCCCTCACTGGATGGTGCCTGATGGAGCTGAGAAAGGGGCACAGTGGAAAGCTGGCATGGTGTGAGGTGATGTGGCTAGAAACATGTAAGCCTATGCCAGGTGAGCCCTGCAGAGCTGCTCTGTGGTTTTGGGTTGCTCTGGTTTCTGGCTGTTTGGATTTTTAAGCCCTTTCAGCCTTTCCCCATTGCTTGTGTGTAGCAGCTAGTGTTTTATAGTGCTTTACTGTGTTTGCATTGGCATATTTAATTCTGCTCTTCCTTGACTTTGAGTAATTCTGCTCTTCCATACTTTGAGTATGAAGTGAAATTTTGCTGTGAGTGAAATTTTGCTGTTGGCAGTTACAAAGACATGAAAGCGAGGCCACCTGTAGGAACTTGGGAAAGCATGGAGAGTTGTACTGTGTGATCTGGGTCACATGTAATCAGCAAAACTGATTTTTATTGTGATATCATAAAATCAGATTTGTGTTTTATTTGTATTAGGGTTTTTGATTTGCGGCCTTGTAAAGAAATGTTGAACTCATATTTGGCTGAGGAGGAACACAGGTGGAAATATATGGATTGGACTGCTTGTTCTCTGCTTCACAGGGAGATAGACCTTCCCTCAGGTCCAGGAGGGGCTTCTCCACTCCTGGGCTGGCAGTGTGTGTTCTAGGGATTTTATACATGTAAATGTAATGTATTAGTTCATCTTACTGCTGTGACATGTTGCAAAAACCATGTTTTCATGTTTTTTTTTCTTTCTCTCAATTCAGATTGGGGCAGAAAGTGCTGAAAGTGAGAGAGAAGTCAGAAAGGGACCTAGTCTAGGTTACTTCTCCCACCAGTTCTCCCATGGTCCCACTTGGGTAGAAAATATCAGCCACTTCTCTTGGGGCACTGGGACCTCAGTGGTGTCTCCTTTTCTCTGATGTGGGACTGGAGAGATGAGGGAGCTCCAAGGAGAAGGCAGCTGCATGGGGGCTGGCTGGAGCAGCTGCGGAGCAGCCAGCCACTGGGGTTTTCAGAAGAAACTCCAAAGCCTAGCAGGTTTTTTCCAGCCTTGTGCCCTGCTGGCTTGTAATTGTTCTCACAGTGTCTCCACCCCAGCTTTACTCTGTCCTTTTTTATGGTCCGCGACTTGCTCCTCTCTTTTTGGCTTAACTTTCTAAACAAGCCCATTGGAAATGATAAGTAAATAAATGGTGGGTTTTGAAGTGCATCACCTTTAGCTGCTGTGCTTGCAAATCAAAGTGGTCTTTGTGTTGGTGCAGGCTTCTTGGTATCCTCTATAGAGAGGCTGAGGAGGGAGGAGGTCTGGCTAGTGTACCAAGGTGGAGCTCTCTATTAATTATTAATTAAGTACAGTTAAAAAACTTCTTCTCTGTGTTCGGAGACAGTGTTTGGAGGATTTTTTCGATGTGCAAAATTAAATTACATTGGTAATAGTGGTAAATTAATGACTCTGGAAGTTGCTTTGTTTTGTGGCAAATATTGGACAGTGAGTATTGCACTTCGGTTGGAGCATTCTGTTAATGTTACTGTAGTGAGCAGCTCTTACCTCTTTCTGAGGTTGGAAAAGACCTACAAGATTATCAAGTCCAACCTTTGACTGAATCCTATGATGGCCACTAAACCATGTCACCAAATGTCATGTTTGCTCGTATTTTAAACACTTCCAGGGACAGTGACTCCACCGCTGCTCTTGTTTGCCTGTTCTAATGTTCAGCCATTCTGTTTCAATGAAAGAATTTTTCTTAATATCCAAAAAATAATGTACTAATAATAAGTAATGTAATAACTTATAACTACTAATAATATCCTAAAAATACTAATTAAATTTGTATAAAGTATAATCAGTTTGATGAAATTGTATTGGCTGTTCTCATTAAGATTTTGATTAGGGATTTGGCTTCCACGTCCCATGGATTATTTTGGTTGACTTTCCATGGGGACCCTGACAAGAATGTGGGGAGAGGGTGGTGATGGTGTAAGTCAGGATCTCATGGAGGAGCAGTGTGTGTCACAGTGTCCACCCTGCTTTTGTTGATGAATTTTTCCCAGTTCCACAAGGAACAAGATCCCTGAGGTGGTCTGTTTCATACTATGTGTGAGACTTGTTTGTAAGAGAAAGGCTACCCTGTGTTTTAATGATAAGGTGATGCTCCTTATTAAGCCTTCCTGAAACTAGTCCCCCTTGCTACAGCCTCAGCTCTGCAACAGGTTCATCTTTGTCAACCAAGTTTTAATTGCAATTGAGCATTAATTCCCATCTGTGTAAATTCCAATATGTAAATAAAGTTTCTTCAGCTCCTCATTGGAGTGGTCTTACACCCCACTTGTTTCAACCAGTGTCCCCTCAGCATCTCAGGGAAATTTCATGCTTTTCAACTACATGAAATTTGGTGCAAATGAAAGAAAGTGCATGTAAAATTATAGTAGTAATAGTAAAACACATTTTCTTCTCCTGGACTACACTCCCATGCAGTCTGGCTTTAGAAAATCTTCACTGAGTAGCAGCAATTGCCATCAGTGAAGCCCCCTCCCCTTCCCACATTTATTTCCATGGTAACCCGGAGAAGGCATTCTGCAGCCTCAAAACTACTTTTGCTCTTTCATCATGCAAGCTGGCATTGTCAAGGGCTGAGTGTATTCCTACAGCTTTGAATGAATATAAAAAAAAGAAAAAACCTGAATTTGGCTGGGCAATTTTTATATGGGAGGCCCTGCAGCAGGAAGAACGGGCAACCTTCAAGTAGCCTAGTGTCCGTACATTGCTTAGTAAGGAAAAAACAGTCTTGCTTCATTAATTGATTAACGGGGAGGGTGGGGGTCATCAGAATGGTCTGTCTGTGAAGTGAATGCGGTGATTTCCTGAATGCTGGGAGGTGGCGGGCGAGGGCAGATGGCTGGCCAGGCTGGGCTGGCGAGCTGCCGGTAAGTGTGCATGCTGTGATCTGTTCAAATAGCGCTTTCTTGTGGAGTCTGTAATGCTTTTTCAGGTATCATGTACAAAATGGTGTCTTACTAGATGCCTGCTCCTCGACTGTGTTATGAATAAACCTTTTCCTGGTGTAAAAGTGTGGAGGGGTTTGGCAGTGTTGGGTACTGCTTGGGTAGTTGGTTGAGTATAACGTTTGCTCTTTCCATTCAGCTCCACAATGCGCTGTGTTGATTTTATGCTTTTTAAAATCCATATTTATGCAGTATTTGCATGTAAATGTTGAGAGGATTTTATGCTTTTTGAGCTGGCTAAGACTGTTTGATTGCTCTGCATGATAACAGCAGTATGTGGAATGCATAGTACTTGGTAAAAGAAAACCAATTGCTTGCAAACAGTGTCTGCAAATGGGGGATGAATGAAATTATGTTGTAAGTAATTGTTTTTTAAATAATCTGAAAGCAGAAACCTGTCTGGTCCAAGTGTGGTCAGAATCTTGTATGATAAAGGGATTGGATAGATTATAAATTTGAATTTTCTGCTGATGTCTGTTTCCATGTTGTCTGAGTACCTGATTCACAGTGCAGGAAAAGTATCAGTTAAAATATTTCAGGGGTGCTGCCTGATCGGAGGATTCGGTTGCCATTTGGTTGGCTTGGGACAAGATGACAGAAAGCTCCTCTTTCTTACATTATTTGGTGGGGAGGGATGAAAATACAGCTTTTTTTCTAAATGTATCTGAAGTACATAAATGACTGGGAAGTCACCATGACAACATGGGGATCTGGAAGTCTGACCTGGATCAGAATTCCCTCCAGGCTTTTGCTGTTTTGTTCTTTTAAAATATTTGTTATTTAGGCATTCCCTAAGGTGTTTGAGGGAGTATCTTACAGCTTCTGTTGCTACAGGACTTTTAACAACATCCAGGTCTTAAAGTAAAAGATGTATGCAGGGCTCTTTTGGATTAAGCTCATGATAACAATGCATACAGTTTGCTGTACAATTAAGGTGAGATCTAAACTGTGGGGCTGACATTTAATGAATCTTAGAGAGATCCAGCACCAAACCTGAATTTTCCCAAGGAAAAACAGTTTGCCTTCTGTGGCGTTTCTCTCGCCCGCCCACGTGCCCGTGCGGTGTTTTCGGGAAACAGAACACTACAACCTTCAAAGAGAACAGTACTGCAGACATTTCATATTCTCAAAAAAAAACCTTGATAAAAGTTTTGTAAACATCTCTTGTTCTCAAAATAGCAGGTGCTGTTTTTCATTTTAGTTTGTTATTTTCTTGCGTGTGTTTTCAAAATACACTCTATCTCATCCAATAGTAGTAGAGAGACGTTGTGTCATTTAACCAATCAAGTAACTGTTAACAAAAAACCCTATAAAAAGAAAATAGATTATTAAAAATAAAACCTTCTGATTTTCTGGAATTCGGAGTCTTTTCTCCTCATTCTATGTGTCACAATGATGCTAAACAAGGACATGAGCGCCTCCACCAGGAGTTAAGGGTCCACCTTTACTGTAATTTTGGTGGTTTTTGTTTTTGGTGGTGAAAACTTCTGCTGAGCTCTTCCATGGTCCTGAGCATTCCTGTGTGCTTGTGGTGTTCTCATGTAGGACTCAGAGCCTGGAGATTCCTGAAGTTATGTCCAAGCTAAGGTGTAAGAGAATCTTTGTTCAGGAGAGATAATCTTTGTTCAGTTAGGGGCAAGGTGGGGCACAACAAGAAAAAAGGTTGATTACGGTCAATAAACAAACAGTTCTTCTACTCTTCTTTGCTAAGGGGTGCTGAGTGTACCTCTCAGGGAGGAAGAGGGTTTTGCGAGATGTGTTGCTGGCTGTTCCTCTGCACTTGTTGGGACATAGTGAAGTTATACTGCCCAAGGGGAGTAAGGTTTGTGTTCAGGTCCTTTCTTCATCTGAGGCATTCAAATTTCACCACTTACAGATTTTGGAGTGGTGAACACAGACTGTGAGAAGTTGGACCATACAGGGCATTTGAGCTCTCCTGAAGCCCTGACACTGTTAAGAAGGGAATGAAAGACTCCCCATGTTAGGGAGGGTGTGGGGGGAAAGCAGCAGCTGCAGCACAGTGAGTAAGAGGCTTTGATGGGGAGTTGTGGAGGAACAGCATTTGATTTTCACTGCCACAGCTGTGGGCACGTGTGTGGAATTAGATGTGCCTATTTTGTGGTTAATATTTTGGGGTGATCCAGCTTAGGAATCTTCTAGAAGAGCATTTAATTTGGGGAGGAGGCAACTAGAGATCTCTCCCTGGCACTGTCTTCCACCTCCTCCTGGCAGGGTTACTAGGGTTGGAGAGGTGTTTGTTTCATACTTGTAGCAGCAACCTATGTAATTGATAGTGAATTTGGTGGAATAATGTACTAGATGTTCTGTGGAGGTGACATTTCAGTATCAGCAGAAGAGGGTAATTATAAACTTCTCAGTAATTACATACTTCTCAGTTATCATCATACTTCTTGATGGAAGAAAACCACTGTAATCTGGGTAAATGAAAGTAAAAATCATTGCATTTGTCACTTGTGCCCATCTAAACTTGGAGAGAAAGTAGGTCTGTGACATTTTCTGACAATGTATGGATTTACTTGCCCTTGTGGCAGAGCTGTGAGTATGTTTCAGTATTGAGGCAATGGAAAAGTAAGTATAACATGACAGTGACTTTCACCTTGTATTATTACACTACATCTCAACATGAGAATGTGAAGAACCACGCATTTTCCTCTTGACAGCAATTAATCTAATGTTTCATTTGATGCCAAATGAATAATAAAATGACTTTATTAATTTGGAAAAATGTTGAGTTTTGTCTTACGCTGGAGCTAAATTTTCAAGTAATGCTTGAAAGAAATTTTCTACAGCTGGATAGGACTATCTCCTTTGAATAACCATATGTCTGTGTGATGTAGCTTGTTTTCCCTTTTTCTTGAAGTTACCTGATGTTATAATTTTGAATATAAAAAATGTGAAGAAAATTTAGTACTTCAGAAATTCATCTCAAGTATCTGAGGAAAGATTTCTTTTGAGCCAGAGGGCTCAAATAATGAGATAAATCCGTTATGAGAAAAACAAATAAAAGCAAGAGCCTGGTGGAGTTAGTTATACAGAGTTTTGTGGTTACATACCTTGCTCTCAAGATTCTTACAGTTAGGATACATCTCATAATACTAAAGGCAAAAACTTGAAAGTCCTGAATTTAGGAGTAGCTAAAAACAAAACAAAAATAAACCACCTTTCCTTTCCCTGCTGAAAAGCCCCAACCACAAAGAATAAAAGAAACCTCTTCTTATTTCTAGGGTTGGAGTCAAGCTTGATGCTGTAAGGAAATCAATAAAAAAGAAATTCTTCTAACATATTAAAATCCAGTGGGGATAGGGCAGAGTAACACTGGTGATGCCATTACAGCATTCTTGGTATTTAAGGGTTCTGGTGATGGAAATGATGCTTTTTACTCCACCTGCTCTCAGCAGTAGTGCTCTAAGAGCTCAATGACAGTCACCTGAAATCAAGGCATCTGTATTTTTTTTCTTATTAATTTTGTTCATTTCTAAGTGGGGAAAGAAAAGTCTTGGTTTCAGTCCTACAAAACAGGATTAAATTAATTTGCAGTATTTTATTAGGAATAAATAACGTTTTGTTGTGTGTCAGAGACTGGCACTAGGTTGCAGTATAATCCTGTTTCTTGTCCCTTCCCAGTATATGGGGAGTGTGAGTGTACGGACCACCATGAAGAACTGCATCCAAAGTTTAAAAATTCTTCCCACTTGCCAACCCTTCAAAAAAGGGAAGACTTCATCATAGTGGAAAAATTCACAATTCAATGTTAAATTTGAATCTTGTTTTTTATAGAGCTATATGCTTTGCCTTGCTCCATGTCCCGCGCCCCACCCCCCGCCCCAAAAGAAATTTCTGCATATGCAAGTTCCAACAGGAGACTAAAACTGAGCCTTTTCACTTAAGTATGGGATCAGTTGAAGTTCAATTTCCCCTATAAATGTGATATGGCAATAAAAAAACCTTGCCACAAAAATTGTAGATGTCTGGAAAACACAATTCACTGACAAAGCTCAAGATCTTGACCTCTTCGGTTATAAAAGGCAAACTGCTTTAACTTGGGTTATATTTAGTGAATGAGTGGTAAAAATGCCATGGTCTGTGAATGTGGAAAGATCAAGCTGGAGTTACTTTCCTTGTAAAGGTGACTTTGCTTTTAAGAGGAATAAATGGTATCAGTTTTTGAATACTTCTTTCAATACTTCTGATTCTGAATGAAAAATCATTTTGTTGCAGAACAAGAGGTTTTGATATATTTTTTTCCATGCCTTTAGGTAATAATAATTGATATGAAGTGTTTCTGTTTGCTGGCCAATTGAGTTGCAGTAAACCATGTCATTCCCAAGGTTCTGCAGAGTGTAGGACCTGTTACAACAGCAGCCCTGCTTGCAGTACCACTGTAGAAGATGCCTCCAAGACCAATTTCTCTTTCTGCTGCCTGTGGTCTTACTGGCTTCCATCCTGAGCACAGCTTTCACACCACTGCCCTATGCATGGGATCAACTCGATCAATTCTGAGTTGGGTCAAAACCTTCTAAGTAAGAATAACGTAATGCCTGTGGTTGAGGGAGCAGGGCAGGAAGACTCTTTCAGTGGGAGGATGTTAAGTGTAGTATTAAGCCACACCATTAGTCCCACCACCTGTATCTTGCACCTGCGTTAAATTCTGTCCTTTAGCCCAGGATTTACCATTTCCTTCTGCTACTGGGTGTTTGGTCTGGTTTGTTAAAAAGTCCTGTTTTGGAAATACTGCTATGAGAAGCAGAATGACAATAGATACAAAACATGGAAGGCTAGTGGTGCTCATGTGCTGGTCTTACCAGGTGTTGAGTTTCCCTTCCAAAGGAGCTGCCCAGTGCTCTCGTGTTTCTTCTGACCAGCCTAGATGGAAAAATATGAAGGGCTTCAGGACTGGTCCCTCAAAGAGTTAAATACACAGAAGTATTAATCAGTGAATATTTAGGTCATAGAGGACTGAGACTGGAGAAAGACAACATTACTGACACCCATGGGGTTTATGTTGGTAATAGACTGGGGAATATCTTCTGTTGAGTAGTAGAACCAGATTTTGACTTTGTAATTGTAGTTTCTGTTGTGTTTATGTTCTTAGTTGCATTGCTGTTGCTTTGCAAGAGGTGAGGTGTTCAATAAGTCTCTAAATGGGCTTTCTAGAACCACTACTTGTGTCTTTCATCATGTCCTGCATCGCTAGTCAGAGCTGACTTCCTAATAATTGCAGATATTTTGAAGATTACCTTTAGTCTTCAGGTAATTTGGAGTCTTTTCTGAGGAAATCGTTACAAAATTCAATGTCTTATTGACCTTTTGCAGGGCTCTGACCCATAAATCACTTCTCAGTGACATGGATAGTTCCAGTTTGAAAAGTTTGGCATACAGGTTTTGCCCTGTCCTCTAAGGCTTTGGTTCCCTAAGGGCAGGGCTTTCTAATCTTATTTGTCTGTGAAATGTTGTTGAACATCCATGGTGTGATCTACATAAGAATGGTAATGATGAGCTCACAGTGTGTGTATGTCCCTGGTGAGAGAGGCAACTCCTGCCTGCTATCCCTGATGCCCAGATGGTGGTGACTCTTAGCAGGCTTGTTTGCATCCTCTTTGAACACCAAAACTGCTTGAAGCCTTTGCCACTTTCAGGGTGATTAAACAATCAAATGTAACAAATGTAACAATTTGTTTGTTTAAATATTTGTTTCAAATGTCAAAACCCAGTAATTTTAATTTAACATTATCATGTGTATTTCCAATAGATTGCTGAGTGAATTGGAATTTTATCCTGTTAAATGCTATTACAATTTATGTTCTTTAGTCAAAGAAGCCAATATATTGTTATGGCTTTTATATAGCATTTATATTTTTAATTCTGAAAATGTTTTGAAATAAAACTTATCTTACTGTACAGAAGAAGGAGGAACCCTATTGTATAATATAGCTTAGAATGTGTGATAAATTGAATTTTACTTGATATGAAGAAATTTGTATAGTTTTCCTGGCTAGAATGAATTCTTTGATGGAACTGTAATCTAGCTGTTGTAATTCCATCATCAGATGAGATAACTGAACTGGAGTATTTGGAGAACACCCCTGGTTGGGTCACTTATTCTGAAAACTGCCCATGCTTTGTGTATGCTATGCACTCTGGCATTCAAATGTTATTTAATGTTTTTCAGTAACAGGTACAGAATTGTAAGATTACTACAACATGTATTGGGTAGCCGCTTGTATTAAATGCAAAAAGAACTGGAGATTGATGCACTTAATGTTTGTTACACTAAGCCAGTCGCACGTTCCTACTATCAAATGTATCTCCTTGTGGAAGATTAGTAGAAGATGAATGTAGTGGTCCTCAGTAGCGTGCATCTTGTGCTCTATGCCTTTCTGAACATATATCTGTAGCAGGGGACGTTGCCTTTTTGTTCATCTGAGAATTCCTGAGAAACTGGCTGTTCTGTGGAGAGGAAGAGGGATCTGTTCAGTCCAATAACGTTTTTTCTAGATATTGGGTTGAGAATGCTGAAGGAGTTGCATTCAAGTATCTGGGCAGGAAGAGAAGGTGCACCATGGTGAGAAAGAATACTCTTGGATCTGTGACCAGAAAATTGGAGAGATTACCTAGGATTTTCAATTTGTTTCTAGTTTTATTCTGGTTGTTTTTTCACAAGGCCAGATGGGATGTGGCTCTGACCAACCTAGTCTAGTGGAAGGTGTCTTTGCCCATGGCAAGTGTTGGAATGAGATGGTCTTCAAGGTCCCCTCCAACCTAAACCATTCTGTCATTCTGTAACTGCATTCTGCAGGGAACAAAATACCAGATTCTTCCTGACCATCAGTGCAAATGGATTTTTCAGTTAAAAACCAGCTTGAAGCAATTATTTTGCTTGACAGGTCTGATTTTTCCTTTGCCACAGTACATCACAGAAACTGACCAGAGCGTTCCCATTCTGCAAACGCAGCTTTAGACAGTGGAGACTGGAGCTCAGGGCTGGTCCTTCTGAGTGTGTCTCTGTTGAGTATTTGCAGGAAGGCTGAGAGGTGAGACAGGAACACAGAAGACGGATGGCCCCACAGGGCCCCACTCCCACCATGGTGTGGAGTGGAGTGAGGGTGGGGGAACAACAGGGCTATGCACAACAGGCTGTGCACTTGGCCTAACTTAGCAATTGCCAGAGCTGAAGCCATCCTGTTTAGCTTCTGTGAGGAGAGCTGTCCCTCCCAAGCAGTGATGGTGGAGAGATGTGGCTGGTGCAGACTTTGCATATATTTATGAATGCCAGATTTGGATATGGAGGGATGACACCTGAGCTCTAAGCATCTCTGAATTAGCCTCAGTTTATTTGTGAGATAGGATAACATGGCTTAAGGTACCTTTTGAGCAATAATTTTGTGTGGTGACAATCATCACAGTGTTTTGAAGGGTCTGCCCTCAGAAGCTGACCTCAGTGCCACAGGGGAATATGGCTAAGGACTGTGCGGCCAGTTGGTGTCATGATCAATGACAGTCAATGAGTTGGTGTGTATCAATCATTCCCAGAGTGGAGCAGGGTGCCCAGGGCATAATCAGACCTTACTGCAATTCATGTATGCATGTGTTTGGTGGTTTTTGTTTTCCGTTTTCGGATGGGCTATGGAGGGCTCAGTGATGTTTGCTGACACCAACATGCTGTCAAAGAAAGCAGGAAGTGTCCTAGGCAATTTGGAGATGTATTAATGCTACTGTTTTGTTCTTTATTGATGGGTGCCAACTCAGGTCCTTACTTTACATGTAAAAATACTGCTTTGAAAGATGTCTTGTTCGTCTCCTTAAAGCTCTCTGAAGCCAATATGCTGTAATAGATCTGAAAAAACTCCAACCAAACAAAAATTATTTATCCACAACCCATTCTAAGCAATTGACAGGATTATGATGTTATTACTAAATTACACTGTCAATTATTATAAGAGCTCAAGATTGTAAATTCATTACAAGAGTAATTTATTATCTGAAATAATCTTGTAATGATCTTTTACTGTTTTTCTTCTACAGTGGAAATTCTTTGCATTTTTCTTAAGAGCATCTAAATTTCTCTAATGGCTTTTGTTTTTAAATCCCTCCAGTCCTCCTTTCTTAATAATACAGTTTTGCCAACAAGCATACGTTGTATGCATGGAGATTTCTCCAATAATGAAAGAATAATATGGAATAATGATGCAGAGATTACATAGAAACCAGTAATTATTGAAACAGTGACTGCCATGCAGTATGTGCTGTTTTATGCAATATAATTTTAAACACAAATATTCAGATATCCTGAGCAAGTGGCATAGCTTATAATTACCCATGTCAGTTATACATATATATTGAAAAATGCAAGTTGCCTGTTATATTTTATGTAATGATAGACCACACGCTAAATTCAGAATTGGAAGCTATTGCCTAAGCAAGACAGAACATATACTATTCTGGGTTAATGATCTGATTCTGAAATTGTTCCTTGTTTCCGTTCAGTTTGAGCTTCCAATTTCTTAAAAAAATTTCTTTTAAAATAATTTCTGGCAGAATTGAATTCAATTTTGGGATTAAGTGTATTGTTTTTTCTTTAGAATGAAGATTTAGCAATCATTCACTAGGATTTTATTTGTTGTGATTTATAACTGATGTCCCAAATGATAACTTGGGTTCCTGCAAAACATCCTCGGTTTTCACATTGTAGTGGTTATGAATTGGATGAAAGCGCAATTGTAGATAACTGGAGAGATAGAAGAGCTGCATAGATACAATTAATTAACTGACGTTTTGTTGGCAAAACTAATGCTAATTCCTTCTACTCCAGTTTTTCTCTGTCCTCTATATTACAAGCCTTTGATCTGGTGTTACTTTCTTTGGAGCTTATCAGGCTGAAATAAAGGATGTTTTATGCTATCCAGTGATTGGGATCCAAAATACTAGAGCTGGTTCAGTGGTTTTCAGTCTCTCCCACTTTATTTATCTGTGGGTTGTTCCTATGGACACCTTTAACCTTTCCCAGGTTCTTTTTCTTGCTCTTAGAGACTGTGGATCACAGAGTGACGAACCACTGATCTAAGCTAAGGAGACGGTCATGCAAGGGAAAGAATACTCTTTGCTCTTGGTTCCTCCATCTGCAACGTACAGAATATGTTTGTGTCCCCCTAGAGCTGGAAGAGACGTGGAGTTTGACTACAGGAGCGGCTCTATGATAACCTGGGTGTGTAGGTCTCTGGAGGAGCAGGGTACAGAGGCCAAGACTGCAGAGGAGGGTAAAGATCGTATTCTCTAGTCAGCTGAGAAACCAGTGCAGTGTAGTGTGGACCTTTGGTCAACATCATAGGTTGCTCCAAGTCTCCAAAAAGTAGAGACTTGACATGGCGCTAGAGTCCCACGGCTAGCTCAGTCACCCCATGGCACCACGCCAAGAGTGGGACACACCCCAGAAGCAGGGTGATCCAGGGCACGGAGTTCTACGGCGCTTAGATGAAACAGGTGCAGAGTGTGGAGGCAAGGATGAGGAGGAGGCTCTTAATCCAGGTTCCAGGAAAAGGTTTATCCTAACAGTGAACACATGGAGAACTGAAGAGCAAGAGCCCTGATCAAGGCTCTGCAGGGGCTTTTAAACAAGGGAGGCTCAAGGTGAGGGTACAAAGCTTCAGCCAATTAGGGATAGCCTGGGGAGGTGTAAAAAGGGGGGTCCACAGTATATGAGCCAATGGGGAACACAAGAGGAGGGGAACAGATCTAACAAACCAATGGGGGCTTTGAGGTTTAGGGGATTTCCAAAGGGGAGGTCCCAGCCAGGGGTGGTACAAGGAGAGATTGGCAGGGAGCTCTCTGGAACAAGGGTTAGGTACAAGGGAGGATTGACATCTGAGGGGAGGAGGAACCGGGAATGTTCAGGAACAAGGGACAGGGTTAGGACAGGATTGACAGCTCAGGGGGAGGTTACAATTTCAGGGACAAACCATCAACTCTAGGGAAAAATGGGAATACAGAACAGTCCATTAAATGTAAAAATGCACCACAACAGATACTCACAGTAGCTAGACCACTCCAAGGCTTTCCTTGCACTGGATTTGCAGTCACTGTGTGGGATTGCTTTGTTGGAAGCATAGATATGCGGAAAAGGTATGGGACTAGGGATGCTTTTGCTTTTAGCCTCTCAGTGCTGTCCAGGCTCTTAAAGGCTCTTCCAAACTGCAGCTGTGCTTTTGTGAGCCCACGTGGCACTCAATCATCCAGTCCACAACAGAGGCGCCCCAGTGACCTGTTTGCTTCTCATTGCTGCCCAGGTTCAGCTCAGCAGTCAGAAATGTTTCTTTCTGTGTCCTTTTCTCAATAAAGGACTTAATTTTTGAGAACATTATTTATTGATAATTTACATTTTTATTTTGTTGCATTTGGTTTAAAAGGGACAAAAATATTATTATATATGTCATATTGTAATATGTGTGTCCATGCTTGAAACTAGTCAAACCAGGTCTTGAGCAGCCTGCTCTGTGTGGCCCTGCTTTGAGCAGAAGAGTTGGACTGGGTGATCTCCACAAGCCCCTTCCAACCTCAAAGACTCTGTGGCTTGGCCATTTTCTGTCAAAGCTCTAAACTTCAAGTAGGGTGTTACTGAGCTGCACTCAGAGCTGCAATATGTCTTCTTTTAGTAATTATTGTGAAACTGTTCTGGATTTTGAAATATGCAGCTCTGTTGTCACAATAGTGTTAAAATACTCACTGTGCTTTTCAATAATGAAGTTGTATTTCCTTAATTTCTGCAATGTGGATTGACAGCAGTTTGTGATCACACAGAAAAGCTAGTCCTGCCCTGCAAAGCTCGCTTCTGTAGCAAAGAACCTGAGCTCAGTTTTGAGCTACTTTTTACTTACCTACTTTTATTTAGTACCAAAATAGACTTTTAAATCAGCAAAGGCTAATTATTGGTTTACTAAAACTAATGAAACAATTCAGGATTATAAATGGAAAGCCAGTTGGTTGGGACACTGTTGGAGTTGAATTATATTGTCATTAAATCTTAAATTGAGGGTAATTTTTACTCATCTTGCTGGTTAAATAAGATCTTACATGTTGCAATGTGTAGCATTAAGAAGATGCACGGGCACATCAACTGAGCACTGAGAGATCCTTGCATGCTGCTTTTGTCATTAGGAATAACAATTTAATAAGCTTTTTGTGAAGGAAGAAATTAAGTACATGAATCATTTTTTGACCTAGTTTTGAATGAAGGCTGGAATGTGCTCATAGGACTCGATTGGGCTGTATCTCATCGTGTCTTTTAAATCACTGGAAGGTAGGCACTGTAATGTTTTTCTCTGTTCTCCTCTCTTCCTGCAACTCACCAGTTCTGGGAATTGGAGATCTGCCATCTTTCTCTTTGTTCTTGGGAGAGAATCCCAAAGACACTAAATCACCCAGCTGCAGGTAACCTGAAAGGAACAAAGTGAAATGGCTTCGGCTGCAGTAATTTGTTTGTAGAATAGATCTCTTTAGGCTTTCACAGTAATGGATCACTGGTGTTGCAATTCCTGTGTTAAAGTAGTACAGATGTGAAATTGCAGGTATATTATTAGGCGGAAATAGTTCATTGATTTGCACAATCAGTGTAATTATTAATTAGGACTCTTTCATCATAATGAAAAACCTTTTACTTGTCAGGTGTTGCTGGAACAGATTGCATGAAATGAAGACTCCAACATTTCTTGAGATCAGAAGGCTAACTTTATTAAACAAGCAGTCTCTTTTATAGAGACTTACGCTAGCAATTATGTGATTGGCCAAAATGGCTCAATGCCTCTCTACCACCATTGAATTGGGGCAGAGAGCAATGTTTTGAGAATGAACAGAAAAGGAAAAGTAAACAAAGAGGATCAACAGCTGTTGTTTGGAAAATAGGGGATGCTTACAAAAAACCTTGATCAGTCCATTGCTTGAGAACATGAAATTCTTCACAGAGCTGTCCTTGGGAAGGAAAGCAGCTCTCTCCTGGGAAAACCTAAAGCCTGTACTGAGATTTCTCTAAGTCACACTGAAATCCAGTCCCACAGTCAGGGGAAAATGTAAAAAACAAACTCTGTTCTCATCTAAGAGGAAAGTCTCAAGAATGCTGAATAAAGATTCTGCCTGCATCTCTTCATCAGGATCTGGTGTGTGCATCTTAGAGGAGAGTCCTCCAGTATGGGCATCTTAGACATCAGTGAGGGCTCTGAGGCTGTCAGGCAAAATGATAGCTTCGTCTCGGAAAATCCATGGTGAAAATGCATTTATAGTTGCAGCTACATACTGCACCTCATGCTCAGCTGCCTTTGGCTGATCTCTGAGGACACTGTAGAGAGATCAGTTTTGTATGAGGTGTTCCCTCCTGGGAGACCAGGAGTTGTCCGTGGATAAGCATCCCTGTGTCGTGGAGGAAGCAGTCACACTAAATCTGGAGACCAGAGCTAAACTGAGTTAATAACCAGAAACTTGAGATGCAAAGTGAGTTTGAATGGGAAAGAGGCAGGAGGAGGAAAAGATATGTTGAAATGCTGTTGCTGTGCTGAAAGACCTCACAGTGGTGGTGTGTGGGACTTGTCCTGTGAGTCAGAGAAATGCCCTTGGTTATGCTCACCTGTCTAGAATGAGAATAATGAGGGTAAAATTATAATGAGAAATACTTCTCTATAACTAAAACTTCCTTAGAGGGAGTTCTAGTCTGTTTCAAGTGCTTTCTCTAATTTTTATTCTGTGCATGTTGTCTGCCCAATATTCAATCTTGAACTCAGGAAAAAATTAGGGAGAAAGGCCCATTATCTTCCGTCTTCAATGAATCCTTTTGCAAAAGAGAAAATCAAAGCAAAACATGATCTTATGAATTAATGAATTCTGGATTTCATGTTAGTTATAATTAAATATATTAATGAAAACTAATTCTCCTTTCTCCTCCTAAATTAGGCACATGCAACAACTTAAGATGGACTTTGATATCTGGACCTTGGCATCTGCACCTTGGCCAATGCAGGAATTAAGTTTTGAAATTTACTGCTGAAGTTAAACAAGTTGCTTTGCATTTCATCACACAAGAGTAGGACAAGACTTGTATGCAGCAAAGAAATTAGTCTGGCTGCTCATCCCTTATTGCCTCCCTTTCTCTAGCAGAGGAACAGTGTTTGACAGCCGCATGTGATGGCTGAATCTCCCAATGAATGCTGTGAGCAGCGTTCTGGCAGGGCTTTTGCCTCCTTCAGTGTCAGGCTGGCTGACACCTACTCCAGGCTCCTTCTCCTTTACTTTGTCACTCTTTATGCCTCAGTCTTTTTATGTCATCTCTCCTGCTTTTCTTACTAGATAGAAGAGTCTCAAGGGTTTTTCTCTTCTACCCTTCATCTTGTGTCACAGTAAGTAACAGTGGTGATAATTTTAGCCTAATGAAACCATGCCATTTGAGGGAAAAAGTCAGCTAAATGCTTCCTCCAGAAGAATGAAATTTTCACAGCTTCTTTGTTAGATCATAAAAATTTGTAACTGCCTTCCATTTGTGGGGATTTGATGTTCAGTATCCCCTAATGTCTATTCTCTGTATCTCAATATGAAGAGCAGGCCAGATGTAAATATTGAGAAGACTATGGGTAAATACAGGAATTTGCTTACCAATGAACAGTCTCCAGCCCTAGACAGAGATATTAAACATGTTTTTTCAAATTGGAAATCTGTTTCCTGTGTGCCTTGTTTGTTTCCTGTGTGGAAATGTTACTGGAGGCTTGAAATCGTAATGCAAAAGTTTCAGGGACCAGATCTATAAAGATGTGCCCAAATTCTGAGGTACGATAGAAATGCCAACGCAAAAGTTACTGGTGGGCACCTGTGTCCAAGTCAACTGAGAGATGAAACCTAAGGCCAAACTGATACTCTTCAAATTTGAACAAATATAAACAAAATAAGAAAGAATAACTTTGGTACAAGTTTGTCACAGAACAGCGTGGAAGAACTTGAGAGTTGCCACTTAGATGGGTGTCAGTCTCTTCTCCCAGGCAGCAAGTGACAGGACAGGATGAAACAGCCTCAAGTTGTGCCAGGGGAAGTTTAGGTTGCATATTAGGGATAATTTCTTCACTGAAAAAGTGGTCAAGCCCAACACAGGCTTCCCAGGACAGTGGTGGAGCATTCAAAAAGTGGAAGTATTCAAAAGTGTTTGAAAATATGTGGAGGTGACACTTGGGGGACATGGTTTAGTGGTGAACATGCAGGTGAAGGGGAAATAGATGGTTCAATCTGGTGCTCTTAGAAATCTTTTCCAACCTTAACCATTCTATGATCCTGTGATACTGTGGAAAAGCACACAACGTTGATGTTGGTTCAGGACATTTACTGTGTAGCTCATTATCACACTCAGCAGCACTGCAGACACCGATCTAGAAGTTACAATATTTGTGTTAAACCACATGAGAGAACATCTATGACTACTTAAAATCTCTCAAGCCCCCCAAAATCCATCAGTCCTCATCTATTCTCCAGCAGAGTTTAAATTAGAATCACTTAGAAGTTTATTAGCAAAGAAATAATTACATGTGGAGTTTTCGACTCTTGGGACTTGAATCCGTCCAGTGCTTTGATAACAGTGATGCACAACGAGGAGCTCCTTCCCCACAGTCCGTCCTTCTCTGCAGGAGATGGTGAGGCTGGACTCGTCCCTGGAATGCCAGCTGGATGAGCCAGGTACCTTCTTACAGAGAGGTTTCAGTACAACCCTGTCATTTGGGGCTGACTCCTGTGACTGAAGGGAGGCTGGGGCTGAGCAGCAGACTGTGGGTCCTCAGTGTCTATGGGGATGTTAACAGAGGACTCAGTTAAAACACAGTCAGTAAAAATGCAACATTTTTTTTAACTTTGTACCAATAACCCCAGGAGCTGAAGGTAAGTGCTTGCTAACTGCAGTACCACATCCTGTTTCATACAGGAAAGCAAAATATTTTTGTTTCGGGGCTTTATTGTGACTGTTGTTAATCCTGGAGGAGAATATATTCTGTGGTGCTTTACTTTGTTTTCTTTCTCATTTTCTTTGGAGTGAATTTATTCTGTTCTCAGTATGGCTTTTCTGGTTGTTGCTCCACTCCTCAGGCCCCCTTGGAATCACTAGGTTGGAAGCTGGCCCTTCTTCCCATTCAGCTGGTGTGTTTTTCCCCTTCACTCATTTTTTGGACAGAATTTGCTTGGCGGTCTGCTACAAAATAAAAATAAAATAAGAAATACCACTTTTCTTCTTTACTAGGGAAAGATGACCTTCCATACAGTTAGCGATAAATTCTGGTTTTTTGTCCTGGAAAGGAGTTTACATTTTCTCTGTTAGTGGCAAGTTGAGTTGATCCTGTATTACATCTCAAGAGCTGTTATCATTGCCACTTTGGTGGAAATGGTGGGGCATATTTGACTTGGAAGGATCCTTGCTTTGTGCTGTCTCCTTGCTTTGTGCTGTCTGTGGGGGATGTCGTGGCCAGCTGCACTTAGAGCAACATAAAATGCCTAAAAGTAGAAGTGAGTGCCTGCTTGATTTTTTTTCCTTGCCCCAGTGTAAAGTTGTGTGTAATGACTTTCTAGCAGCAGGATTTCTGAGATGTGCTTGTTTTTTGCCTTTTCTTTACCTTGTCATTGGGTAAGTGTGAAGATTTTGTCAGGAATTTGGTTTACTTATCTGTGTTAAGTAGTGCTACAATACAGAATTAGGTGTTGAAGCTCCTCATTTCTGTCACTCAGTAATCTTCTCTTGACCATTGTAATTATATAAATGTAAAGTAAACACTTAAGAATCACTTTTGTAGCCAGTTTTCAATACCAGTTTGCTGTCTAAGCCATGTCTGAGGGAAAGGCCTTAGTGCCCAAGCTGCCCCTGCAATGGTGGGGGCCAGAGAGCCTGTACTGACACTGCATTTCTGCTTCGTGTAGCACTAACTGCAGTTCCAGCAGTGTTTCTGGCTGGACAAATGTGGGTCTGGAGTGTGAAGTTTTTAAATTTACATGCAGGATAGAAAATGAGGACTGTGCTGTAGTACCCTGTCTGGGGAGCATTGAGTGAGACAAGGAATGTGCTTTATTGTTATGAAGAAAGGGCTGTCTGTAGGTCTTTCTGTAGGTTGAAAAGCTAATTCTTCAAATGAAATATACCAGATTAAATAAGTAATGAAAATTCTGTAATGGTTTATGGTTAAATAAGTAATGGAAAATTCTTTAAAGCAGTTGTGGAGAAATCCCTTGCTGCAAGATCAAGTGTGAAATGTCCCAGAGGCAGAGGACTGTTGGAAAAGCCTTGCACAGGTACCTGGGTCCTGTGCTGTTCTGGCTAAGGCAATAAAAACAAGATTGCAATGACAGATACAGAGACTGCACTAAAATGAGTGTGTAAAAGAGGTTTTTACTCATTGTATGTAAAAACCTGTTTAAGAAGAACAGAAGTTAGAGCTGAAAATTCCTTTCTCAGGAATATGTCTGTTGTCTTTCAGATGATGGGAGATGTAAGGTGTGTGCCAGTGCTAGTAAAGCTTAGCCTTTGTATGGATTAGCCTGCAGAAATGTACCATAGGAGAATCTAATGAGAATAAAGGTGGGGTATTTTGATGCAGGTTTATGGAAGATACAATGACAGTGATGTTCAGTAGTGACACTCAAGATGCTATGAAACATCTATTAGAGAAAGCATCCTCATCTAAGGCAGTTAAAATTAGTCAGAAAAGGATAAAAGTACACCAAATCCCAAATTCCTAAATACTAGTGTTATAGGTCTAGGGAAACTATTGGTCCTTCTTTTACTTCACATGCACAAATATGTTAATTTTAGCCATGTGATTCTTTCACAAAAAACTCTTCTTTTTTGTGTCTGTATTTCTGTGGCGGTGTGAGGCGAACTGAACAGACCAAATTTCTGGCAGCGCTGCTCAGACTAAGCAATTTGGCAGCATTTGTCAGATTTGTGCTTTTTGTAAGAACCCAAAGCAGCAGCCCCTCTGTGGCTCCTCAGAGATGGAGTCTGCCCTGCAATGTAGCATTCATTCAAAAATTTTAGATTTTGCTTCATCGTTTATCATTTCCCATGGAGATTCTGATGGGAGAGCAGGATAGGGGAAGAAGAAGCTTTGAATATTTTCAAGACATTTGATGCAAATCTTTTAGCAAGCTCCATCCCGTGCTGCTAGAATTACATTTATTGTCACTTTTGTGGCCCCTCATTATTGCCATTTTTTGTGGTCCCTCATTTCCCTTCTCAGACTGTGAAGCAGACTGTGAGTTGGCATGCTGAGAGCTGTTTTTGTTGGTTTCCATGACATGTTAATGCTGTTACTGACTGTTCTTGCATTAATATCAAACTATATTTAAGCAAAAAACTCTATAAAAATATGAAGGAGGGCTACAAGAGAGCTGGAGAGGGACTTCTTACAAGGGTATTTTGTGGTAGAACGAGGGGGAATGGCTTCAAACTAAAAGAGCTTAGTTTGGATGTTAGGAAGAAATTCTTCTCTGTGAGGTTGGTGAAGTCCTGGCACAGGTTGCTCTGAGAAGCTCTGGCTGTTCCATTCCTGGAAGTATCCAAGACCAGGTTGGATGGGACTGAGCAACCTGGTCTAGTGGAAGGGGATTGGAATAAGATGTTTTTTGTTTAAGGTGCCGTCCACTCCAGACCATTCTGAGAATTGATGATTCCACGATCTAGCTTTTTCTTTTCTGTTTCAGAAGATTCAGGCTTCTAAACCATCCACATCCTTTGCATTGCTATTCAGATGATTTGAAACTCAAACCCAGCAGTAATCTCCTATGACTTGTGCTTAGCACAGCTCCTCCATGAGCATTTGCCACGTTTATATGCCTTTGACTCACCAACTGCAGTGGTGGTCGGAAGTGAGCTGGGGGAGGTCAGTTCCTGTGAACATGGCATTTAACGCATGAAATGAAAGCTGCAGCAGGAGCTGTTCTTCCTTCTTTTTAGTCATCTTACAACTTAAGCAAGTAAGAAAAAATGTGTGAGTCTCTGCTCAAGCATAAGTAAGTGATATGCCTCTCTTTTGGTGGGGAATTGCAGTCCATGCCAGATTCTTGCTTGCTTTGGAGCATCATGTTTGTTTGATTGCATCTGTTTCTGAAAGCTTGTGGTGGTAACTTTGCTATCACTCTTTTTGCTGAATTTGATGTTTTGGGATGACATAAAAATGTAAACTAATTGTTGTCAGTGTTACTGAGCTGGGTTCTATAGCAGGGCTGTACAGCCCCTGCACACACACTGCCTTAAACTCCTGCTGAGGTCTCAGCTTGGCCGTGGACAGGAGGAAGAGGTGAGCTTTAAGTAGGTTTGAGGAAAATCCTGGAGTTAATAAAGCAGCGTAAGAGGAAGAATTTATGTGTGAATTTATAAAATAAGGGTCAAAACACCCCACTTTGCAGTACTGTAAGTAGCTCATAAGAAGTTTTAGCCTAGACAAAAGGTGTGTCTGGGGGTGCCACACATTTGAAACCAATGAAGGAACTACTAGCTTTTGTTTTCAGTATAAAAGGTGAGGTGGCTTACAGGAATGAATCCCAGGAGGAAAGAAACAGGAATTGGGGTTTAATTCCTTTTGAAACTTCACAAAATGATACCAACAGGATAGTCTTTTTTTTTGTGGCAGTGGTTGAAGAAGAAAGGGGAATGCTTAGGGTAACTAGTACTTTATCCCAAGTCAGCATGGGGTGGCTGGGCTCAGCTTAGGATGTCCATTTGGGGATCCCCTAGGGATGTGGTGCCTGAGGGCAGGAGAAGCTGTCACTTTCCTCCTTCAGCTAATGTGGGCGACTGTGGACGTGTCTGGCATCTACCAGGAGTTTGGTGCTTTGCCAGAGCTGAAACCAGTGTCATGCTTGTGTCATCACACAACAGAGCACGGGTTAGAGGGGTCTTCTCATATTTTCTGGAGCTGTGGTAGGTGCAGAGGTTTGTCCACTGAGGAATGGGGTCACTGAAGCAATTTTTAAGAAAATACAAAATTGCTAGATTGCATTGCAGTCATATGCTGGTGAATACCTGCTGAAACATTGGGCTCTGTTTTCTGCATGCTGCCCTTTTAATTTTCTCGAATTCAGGCTTTTCCCTTGTGCACTGTTTTAATTTCTGGCTGTGTTGAGCTACTGTTCATAAGGAAGAAGTCGTAGTCCTTCCAACTAAAAGCTGGCCTGTGGCAGCACTGCTATTGTCACAGGGAGTTTTTGGTACCCAGAGCCAAGCCACCAGTGTAAATTCTGTCAGTTATGATGTGTTTGCACTAATCTGTTAATCTGCTCTAATAATCTTCTCTCTTTTCACTGCATTTTTCTGTTAAATGAAATTATATTTTAGTAGAACCTAGTACTTATAATTTCCTGGTTTTAGCTGCAAGGATGTTTTAATAGCTGGTCTCAAATCTGCTGAAGAGAAGATATTTGTGGTAGAAATGCTAATGAAGCTTCAACTAGCAACGACTGGCAGCCGTACATGGGGAATTCAGGGATTGTATATTTAGGTGGCAGAGAGCAGTAAGTAGATTTGTGCTATCTGAATCTATTTTTGACAACAAAATCTGCAGTCTGCATGACTCAAACTCCAGGGGCTTTATTTAAAAAGGTCACAACTTGATTTAATACCATTAATATAAATGGAGGATAATTTAGTTGAGGTGAATGGGAGTGCTTTTCATATCAGGTTTTTGATCTTAATAGGAATCTGGATGAAAGTAGGTTGCCTTTTTGAAGCTAAAGCCATGTTGTTGAAGACATCACAGAAAGCAAAGACTGGTTTTTCACCTTTAGATGAATCCTTTCTGTGTGATGCAGGTCACCCTCCACTCTGGTGAGATTCTGGTAAATTCAGCTAGTCCATTTCAAAACGGTAATAGGAAAAGAATGTTTGTCATGTTTTCTTTGCCCTTTTTTAGTGCATTTATCTCAAATTTCTAATTTGATGTGTTTTTCATTTCTGGGTACTGCCAGAACTCTATATATTTATATATTCAAATGCAGCAACTTTAAACCACATTATTTTTTAAACTCTTTTTTAACCTTCTCATGACACACTAGAAAACCTGATGTGAGGGTTTTATGTAGCCTTGCCACAAGTCCAAAAAACCTCCAAATCAAATACTGCAGGGTCCATGATGGTTTGTTTTCTGAGTCTTCACAGAACTGAATCAACAATATAAAACGAAAGACCAACCATCATATTAATCACTTCTTTCTCTGTGTTGCCACTGGACTGTATCTTAATGGCATCTTCTACACTGGAGCTATTGCAGGCATGTTAATCTTTTAAATAAGGAGGAGTAATAAATAGGGATAAAATGCAACTTGAATGATTGAAGAAATGGCACTTGTACCGTTCCCACCACGTGGAACGTATTTCTGAATCATCCTAATACAGTTGTATTTTATCAAGTAACAGAATGTTATATGCTACAGCACTTGTATTTCTGTTTGGAGAAATCATTTTGAAATGGTTTTTAACTTTAATATTTGCTCTTTTATTTTGGATGTCTGTGGTAATGAAGTAAATAATTAATTAAAGACAGGATTGTGGAAATTCTGTCTGTCTTATCAGTCAGGCAGTTTAACAGGATTGTTAAGGCTGGTATATTGGTTGTAATAACTTGTGAGTGAATGGCTCACCCCTCTCCTTTCCCCCTTCCCTTCCTCAGGAACTTGGATGAATGTTATACTTCCAGAAGTAGCACAAATTTTTTTCAGGATCAATAGAACAAAATAAATGCTGACTTCTTTCCTTCCTTCCTTCCCTCAGGTTGTCCTTGTTCTCCTTTTCAAATCAAGTGTCACATTGACTCCAACCCCGTGTTGGAAGCATGTGGGGAGCTGCAACACATCAGCTCAGTGCAATGTCTGCATCAGACTGGAAGGAAGCCCAAAACCAAAACTGTACTGGCCAAAATGCATCCTCTACAGAAACCCCAAGGTAAATGGCTTTGTTCTTCTAGAAATTGTACAAGGAAGTATAATATTTTAAAATTATTGTTTCAATTTGAGTCACAGCAAAACAGTTATGTTAGATAACCACTTAGAGAAGCCTTCAAGGAGAAATTGATTCAGCAATAACCAATTACATGCCACTTTATATTTCTTCTCCTGTTGGCATACCTCATGCAGCAGTGAAGTGTAAGTTAAATTTAACAACATTGTTTATATTTTTGATTAACTTTTTTAGAGGTATTTTAGGTAATAATACCTTATTGTGAAAACCTGGTCTGTTTTCCATTTATTGTAAGAACTATGTATGGCAACAAGAAATGCCTAAATGGAACAAATGTATTTTGAAAATATGAAGTAGAAGCTAAACCAATCACCTGTGGGCTGTGGTACCTGGCTGGTTCCACAGAACTACCAGCTAATAGGCAAATAGGTGTCAAACCCAAAGTATGATGGAAGAGGAGCCAGAAGTAGCCTGTTCCAGCTGGTCTCCAGTTGTTCTTCTGGTCTCCCCAGGCTTCTAAATTCTACAAAATAGATTGCAGGAAATTTCTTGAAAGAGTAGAAATTGTTATCATGTTTCTTCATCAGTGAAATGACATGTGGTCTGTCTTTGTAATGCCAGTTTGCCAAGAGTCCTACTGTCACCACCCCATGCTTTGTAGAATTGATTACACTTATGTATGTGCTTGCCTCAAGGGAATTGGGGATGCAAAAAGCATGGAGCTTGAGAGGTGTTTGGAACAAAGGAACCTAAGCCTCAAGAAGATACTAAGTTCAAAATGTTTAGAAGATATGGGTCGATGTGATAGATGATCATTGTCATCTGAAAAAGAAGATATTTTGATGTTGTACACACTAAGCCATTGCACTACCACCCCCTCCCAATTAAATTATCTATACAAAGGCAATTCAGCCTTAAACAACAGCAAAGCGTTGTATTTTCTGCTTCTGGAAGTAAACCTTAAACATTAAATTAATATACTACTTAATGCTCGAAACATCTCACAAGGTTTGTGTCTTTATGGAGCTTTCACCTAGAGGTCTTGGTAACCCAAGTTTAATTAGTGCTTGTTCCATGAATGTTGTTATTACTGACAACAAAAAGGAATAGCAAAAGTGTCTGTTCAGAACTGGAATGAATTTGTCTGGTGCAAATATTTGCTGTTGTATTTGTGGCACTGATTTCCAGCCACTGGGGATGTAAACTGTTTTTTCTATGTGTGTATTTCAGAAAGTTGGAGGGAAGGTAGTTATCTTATCTTATCTTATCTAGTTATCTTATCAAAACCCTGAGCTGCTGTGTAAAACCTTCAGGAGAAGGAGAAATGAGGAGATGCCTTTCCAGCATGTAGCTTCAGCCTTCAGGCAGCACTTGAAAGTGCTTTGTAATGTTGGTAACTTTCATGTAGCAAACTTCTGGGTTTAATTAGAACCGAAAGAAACACAGTTTGGGTGGAAAGGAAATTTAGAGCTTATCTTGTTTCATCCTCTGCTATGAGAAGGGGCGCATTCCACTAGACCAGGTTGCTCCAAGCCCTGTCCAACCTGGCTTGGACACTTCCAGGGATAGAGAAGTCACAGCTTCTCCGGGCAGCCTGTGCTAGGGCCTCACCACCCTCATGAGGAAGTATTAATTCCTAATATCATATCTAACCCTGTTGTCAGTCAGGAAGCCATTCTGTCATGTCCTGGTGCTCCTGGCCCTTGTCCAAAGTCCCTCTCTAGCTCTCTTGGAGCCCCTTTAGGCACTGGAAGGGGCTCTAAGCTCTCCCTGGAGCCTTCTCTTCCCCAGGCTGAATACCCTGCTAGCTCTCTCAGCCCATCTCTAGAGCAGAGAAGCTCCAGCCCTTCCTGCACCTCTGTGGCCTCCTCTGGATTTGTTGCAACAAATAGGTCAACATCATTCTTGTTTTTTGGGCCCCAGAGCTGCAGGTGGGGTCTCAGCAGAATGGAGCAGAGGGGGAAAATCTACATTACCTGCTGCTTATGCTGCAGGTGTGGATGCAATCCAGGACATGGCGAGGTTCTGGGCTGTCGGTGCATATGCTCAGGTCATGTCAAACATCTTGACAACTACACCCCAAAGTGTTTCTCCCCGGGGCTAATCTTGATCCATTCTCTGCCCAGTCTGCATCTGGGATTGCCCTGACCCAGTTGCACTTGGCCTTGAACCACATCTGATGTGGCTGAAATTTTGCTTGCTAAGTAGTCCTTGGTAGGGTTAGTGGCTTTGCCTCCATGCTGAAGTCGCCATTTCTCAACATTATTTCAGTAGGCAAAAATTCAGAATTAACAGAACTGTTTTCCTGCTTCCGTTTGGTCCAGTGCAGAGTGTGTTGTCTGAGGTGATTCAGATGAATCCACTAATAGGAAAGACATCAAATGTTTACATGTACAGCAGTGAGACCCAGTGTAAATGCTTTGATATTATTGTAAAACCTTTGGGTGTGTGGATCAGGGCCAGCTTTGAAGGCCTGATGGGGTATGTGGGATGGGTTCTGATATGTCTGCATGCTGCACTATGCACCCTCTGTAAGGAGTGCAGAGCTTGTCTTTGGTAGATGAGCCAGATGGCTGTGTGGATACTTGTTTTTAGGTTGTTTTTTATTTTTACATGAAGAGACATGGCCAGACACTCACTGGTCACATGGTGTGCACTTGAAAACCTGGTGAACAAAACACAGACCTTCACCATCCCATTTATATGCAAGAAGATTTTCTTTCTCTATTTCCCTGTTCTTCCTGTATAAGATAGGTCTTGTAGAGCTCTTCAAAATTGGACTTTAACACCTTTATTTTAGGATAGGAATTTCAGATGGTTTTGGAGACTGGGCAAATAGTCCTCTTATAGGAAGTTTCCTCTTAAAGCTCAAATAATTAGAAAATGTGATTTTATTCTTTCACGCTCAGTAATAAACTCAGTAATGTAGAAAGTTTAAAATCTGACCTATAGTCAGAACTCCAAAATGCTTTAACACCTCTTCATCACTGACCTCAGACACTGTCTGGCTATGGACTACAATGGCAGCTGCCCATCCGCTGGAGCAGGGCAGGCATCTGGGCTGATGTGGATCTTAGAATACATGCAGAGCCTTCTGCAAGGAAGGGACAATTGGAATTGACTTCTTGGGTACATATGCTTCTGTTTATCCTCCTAAAGCAAGTAAACCTGGAATTACATTCAGAACAGTTTTTAACTCATGCCCCATTACAATGCTGATCACATGTCTCAAATGGATGATCAGAGTCAGAAATGGTAGAAAGTAACTGTTTTCGAAAATGTTTTATAACACAACATGTAGTTAGAATTTCCTCATTTAATATGCCAACTCATTGGATAGTCTTGATTGGAGGGCACACTTGGCAGTCCTACTCCATGCTCTGTGTGCTTTGAGAACAATCCCACAGCCAGTTTTCCCACCTTCCAGTGTCAGTTCTTCCTATGGGAGTTGTTTTCCCTATATGAAACCTTGACAGCATGGGGACCTGTTGCCATGAGTTACTTACTGCCTGTGTATGATAAATCATTTACTCTGCAACCAATGGAAGATCTGAATAATTTTTTTAGAATGACATTACATTTTAATGCCATGTTTTTCAATTTTTTTTTTGATTTTTGAAAATTTTTGAAAAATTTTTTTGTACCTTGGCCTCCTTGTGAGTCTTGAAGTGGAATGTGAGTGTTCTTACAATACTTGTTTTATTCATGCCATATGCAGCTCAACATAGAACCAAAAGAGGAAGGAAATTTGTGAAGACTACTACACCACAGAAGAGAAGGGGGAGGGAGAATGAGAGGAAGAAAAGCCATTATGTTCAGCCTGTGGCATTTTGGACCAAGCAAACACAAGGCACTGAAATCCATGCTGGGGTTGGGTTTTGAGGGGTATTTTTGGGATGTTGTTCATCCCTCTGCCTTTCTTTTTCCCAATAGAAGAAATTCAATGGGGTGCCAGGGTTTTGAGAAGTCATGGAAGGGGAAGCTCATTAGTGTGATTGAGATGGCAAGCAAACTTGCAAACTGAAGCGTAAGCTGTGCATCCTGTTTGGTAATGAGGAAGCAGTGCAGTGCTGCAAGCCACTTGGTTTGTTAGCACGGCTAAGCCAGCTGTAGAAGCACAAAATAGAAGCCTGTCATTTTTCTTTAGTAGCTTGCTTTGGTTTATGAACTGCCCATGTGCCATTCATAAAAAATGAGGAAAGAATGCATACCTCTTGGTCTGGATTTTGTTCCCAGTTTAGGATAAAGAAGATGGAGATTTATCCTCCTGTTTTTTCCCTTCTTTTTCATTAGTACCTCCTAAGCCTGTCCATCTCAAACCGGGGCAGGAAAGAATTCCTCCTGCACCATCTCGGCCTTTGCCAGCTGATCCCAAGTCATCAAGGAGCTTAGCACCTGAAGAGGAAGAAATACCGATATCAGCAGGAGTCAACACACTCATTGAGAAATTTGAAAGCATTAGGTAAATATGGCTTTGCCAGATCTGCTCTCCTCTCTCTTTTCTGCATTTTTAACTTAAAATATAATAGTAGAAAACATTAATTGTAATGATCACATGGAATGTCCTCTTGGGATGTTTTCTGCTGGAAGTGCAAAGCTTCACTGAAGACAAAGTATATTTTTGATAAAAGCTGCGCATTTTAGTTTGTAACATACAGTTATGCTTAAGGAACTTAAGACCTGCTGAATTGATAAGATTCTAACAGAGGCAAGTAGCCCACAGTCTGCTTTCAGTAAGTTGGCTGAATGTGAGAATTGCATCATAGGAACTTGATTGTTATTATGTGAAATAATTGAGTTTTGTGTCCAAGATACGATAAACATCAGATCTTGCTTCTTGGAGGCAGGGAAGGGTATAGGGTACTGTGAAACAATGTCATGTAGAATAGCAGCTGTTCTGAAACTTTGTATATGAAAGACACGAAATTGGGTAAAATATATGTATTTTGCTGTAAAACCAGCTCATTTTACAAACACATGAGAACTTTTCCTGAAGAACAAATCTGCCTGATGGAGCTAAGTGATGGGTTTTTTTCACAAAGAGGCAGATGGAGACGAGCACTGTACTGTACCCTGGAGTATTGTCACCTGGGTGAACCTGGTGTCTTTCAAAAAGGAAAAGTAGTGCCTTCTCATGCTTCAGTACATCCTCTCTGGCAGAAAAGACCTTGCCACAAAGGCTTAGTTCTGTTGAAGAATGAGAATTTCTGTTTAAATGAGCCCAGAACCAATTGCTTCTTTTTAAAGGTGATTTCTTCTTCTCCAAGCCCTCAAACTAGACTGTTCTTCAAGCTGACATGGAAAGCACTAAAGGCCAAGGAGTCTGGTGCCATTTCAGTACAATGTAGGGGCGACGCTTTTTGTTGGATGTTGTTGGGTGATCATTATTATTGCAATGTGCAGACTCTTGCCTTTTGGGATTGTCAGTGGGGTGCAAGAAATATGACTTGAATCAAATAACAATCAGACCCTCTCTTTTAGGGCACTTGTGAAACCTGAGTGTTAATATGACTGTGGTGCTTTCTCTTTACCCACAGGCAACCTGTACATATTCTTCAAAGAAACCAGCTAAATTTATCTCTTAAGATGGAACTGGGCCTGTACTCATCCAAGCAGATGAGCTTGTGTGACTGTGACACAGTGGCTTCTAGTGACTCTTCCACAAATGACAAAACTGAGTTGGATGAAGCTGAGCCCGACGTACCGTGCAGCATGGATCCAACTAACACAGACATAATGAAAATTAAAGAGCTGAGCATAGGTGATAACAAAAGCCATGAAGACTGTACTGCTGTGACTGTGAGCAAAGAGACCCAAGAACTTTGCAATAAAGACTCAACTGCAGAACTGAATGGGAGTGGTAAAATTCCCAACAGAGACAGTGGCATTGACAGTCCTTCTTGTAGTGTGGCTGGGGAAACATTCCCCAGTGAAGAAGGGGCAGGGCAGAAGAAGCCCAGCACGGCTGGGAACCCAGGAGAGATGGAACCTGACAGAAAGGGCACCAAACCTTCCTCTATGGAGCAGAAGAGAGACTCCACGCAGGATGATGACAGTGACATTGATGAAGGAAGCAGTGAGGAGCAAGAGATAGCAGAAGTGCCAAAGTTACAGTATTTAGATGTAAACAAGGTATGGGAGTTTGTTCGTTGCTATTGAGTGCTCAGAAACCAGTTCCTGGCACTTGCATCACTTTCATACATTGTGTGGATAATTTGTTTGGTTGGTTTTTCATCAAAGGATCATGATAGTCAGTACTATTTCCTGCTTTACGCAGGTCCTAACTTGTTCCTAGCCTAGATAGTTTTTTAGAAAGGTTCCCAGCTTGCTTCAAAAGGTTTAATATAAGAGAATCCATCATAGCCAGAGGTAAGCTGTTAAAATTCAAATATTTTTTCAGGTCAAGACTTCTACCTTGTGTTTGTTGTTTGGGTTTGTCTAGGTTCAGCTTGTTAGAGCATGTTGTTTTCCATAGAGCTTTGTGTTTTTCAGAGAGTTAATTGGATAGTGCATCTTGCAGGGTCAGGACCTTGAATCCTAGTAGAATGTGCAGGATCAGAATCTTGTCTCACACAAAATTTAGAGTGGTTTTTTACAGAAACCTGTGCTTTTGCTGGTGTAACCACTTCTTGTGTGTGAAGAAGTTGTCTTAATGGTAGTTATGTCAAATTACTCTTCAGGAAACTGCAGCTGGAAAAGAGATTTTTCTTTGATTTCAGACTAATGTAGTCCAGACTGTTTTGCATTTGCAGCAGCCATGTAAGATTAATGACAGATTCCTTTGATTATCAGCTTATCAAGATAGTTATTTTTAGAAATAGTGCTGTTAAAAAGGATTAGATTTTTCCAGAAAAACAAAACTGAATATTGCAAAATATCTGCAGAATATTCCACTTTTTGCACCTTTTGTTTGGTGGCTCTTTTTGTTTGTGTTTGGGGGTGTGTCGCTGTTATAGTAAGAAACGACACAGACTTGCCAGAAGGCTGGTTTGTACAACTTCTTGTTTTACTTCAAATTCTCTCCTTTTATCCACTGGTCTGATCTAGTTGGACTAGATTGGTCAATTAATCAATACATTTCACCTGGTTGGCTAATTAGCACAATGCTCTTCTTACAAACAATCTTTGGGAAAAACAGGAAAACAGAAAGTAGGAAAACAGCACCTGCAGGTTGTTTATAATAACAAGTTATCATTGTTTATATTCAACTCCTTAGAGTCTCACAAGTCGATTCTGGGAAAACTAGTTTTCTCACTCTCTGGCCAGGCTGTGGCAACCACAGAGGTGTTTAGGTTTGTTAGGTTTTTCCCCCCCAAGCCATGATGACAGTAAAGTTAATATATGGGATTTTTGTGTTTTAAAGAATGTGATGAGCAGCTGCAGCTAATGATCTGTAGTTAGTGAAGTGCAGTGCCCACACCTCTGTTTTTGAAATTGGGTGGTTCTGTTGAAATCACCAAGTATATAACGATTTGTGTCTGTCAAGGGCTTATCCCTTGGGAAATGTAGACATTAGAATGCATTTCTTAGTTTCTAGGTCAATCATTTGGTGACTATAAAAGAATGATGAAAATGGCATGCAAGTTGTCTACCTCAGAGCTTGACAAGTGTGTTTATACATACATACACACACTGTGACATATTTTAATTATTTTATATTCATAACATGCATGTATGCACATGTGTGCCACTGAAATATTAGTTAAAAGATATGTTATTAGTTGCAACAGGCTAGCAAGAAAGTGTAGAATCATAGAATTTCCTGAATTGGTAGGAATCCATAACAATCATCAAAGTCCAACTCCTGGAAAATAATACATTACATTAAAAAAATCTTTAATCTGGTAATTAAATTTACAGTTTGGACTAGGAATGCTGTATCAAACCAACTGTGACAACCCCAAGCTGAACACTTTACCATATGATTAAGAAGTGCTTTGTTGACAAATACCACTCTTTTGTAAGGCATCAATGATTTGGTGGCTGTTTTTAGGTCTTGTTCCTTAGGTTATGTGTCCATATAGTAGGAAATAAGGATGACAAAACACAGTTATGAGGCTGTAATTCTCTGGAGCTCACCTGGTGGATTTATGAGAGAGATATGTCCAGAAGGAAACTCATTTGTTTTGGGTTTTTTGTTTTTGTTTTTTACTTCCTCCTGAGGTGCATTTATGTGATGCACTGCAGGTTGTCCCTTGCAGTTTGAGTTGATTTCCCCTTCCAAAAGGTAGTTTTGATGCTCACCAAGCTACACTAAGTCACCTTGTTTTTGCAGTCACATAGAGGAGGAAGGCTGAGAGAGATCTGCCTCTTCCTCAGTGCAAAGATTGTGCCCTCTTCTGGGGACACATTGGGTGAAGCCATTTTCTGTGTCAAGTGTCCACATAAAATCACAGAATCATTATGGTTGGAAAAGACCTCCAATTTCATTGAGTCCAGCCACAACTCTAACAGTGACACGTCCACCACTACACTGTGTCTCTGAGAACCACATTTACCTGTTTTTTGAACACTTACATGGGTGGTGACTCCATCGCTTTCCTGGGCAGCCTCTTCCAATGTCTGACCCTTCAGTGAAGAAACTTTTTCCTAATATCCAATCTAAACCTCCCCTGGCACAACTTGACGTCATTTCCTGCTCCCCCCTTGTATTCTGTTGCAGATTTGGACACTATGGACTCAGGATTAGAGTCAAAGGCCATAGCTTTCAGCAAGGAGAGCTAACATGATTCAAAATTGACTTGTTCCATGGTTATTCTTAGGCTGGAATTTCACATCACCCTTGACAAAACTGATAATTTTCCTGCTTGAAGGAAGAGAGGAGAATTCAGTTGGCATCAGCTGCTGACTTGGGAGCTGGGGAGACCTCATGTCCTTCAGAAAGCCTTAAGTTGGGAGAGAGTGTCTTTTTCCTGCATTCCCCTCCTACCCCTAGTACCAGGCTTTGCAGCTGCACCATGAAGGTAACCAGTGGTGTCATTAAATATCAAAGTTGTTATCATTGGAGGAGGATGCATAAGTACAGCTGCAGAGTGATTTAATGATGGCTCAGAAACTCCTAGGATATCAGTGTAAGTGAAGTTCATGAATAACCATTCTTTTCTACTTCAATTATCTCTCCATCTTCCACCCAAGCTTGCACACAGCTCATGGCTGGGGAAGGTAACCTTGCCTGATATGTGACTGGTATTGTTTTATTTAGTCTAGGCTTAGCTATGCAGTGATTCTTCAGGAGTCTGCAGCAGTCTAATTTAGCACAAATTATGTTTTAAAATCTCAGGAGGGCCTTGCTGAGATTTCCAGTTATCTTTTATCAAAATAAAAATGAACCAAGGGGAGCTTATTAGTTTTGATAATATCTCAGAAAATGTCAGGAGCTCCAGGAAGTGATGCACATTAACCTGGATGGTTACAAAGAAAAGAAATGACATGAAAGTGTGACTGAGGGACTGGTGTGCTCCCAAATCCCAAGACTTCTGCTGACTGCCTGAAAGCCTGAGTAATGCTTCTAGGAGGGGTATCAGTGCTTCATAGCTTTTTATTTAGGTATTTTTTCACTAAGAGTAACACATTCTCATTTGTAATCACCAAAGAATGCTTTTCTCCCTTTGTCCTGCTTCCTGCTGTGTAAATAGTAACAATGGAGCCTCACATAGTTCTCATGCATTCATGTTCACATGCTTCCATTCTGCCTGTACATGGCTGGAGTTTCACATCTGATTTCATTGTCCAGTGTGTGTTGTAAAATTTGGCCTGCAGTCCTGCTACTCAGACCTTTGGGTGAGATTATCTCCAATATATATTCTGGGGAAAAAAGTCCGTATGTCAATGTTTTAGTCATAATGTTGGTTGAGAAAATTCAAATATGCCATCATCATCATATTTGGTTTAAATATCTTAAGGAAAATGTGATTTCAATGCAACAAAGACAACCAAGCATAGGATAACTTTTCTGTATTGTTTACACCATTGTTGAGTAGGAAGTGGTCTATAATTTTTCTGGGACTTTTTGTGCCCTTTGCAGGGCTGACTGGTGGGGTTTTGAAGCATAACCATGTATGATATTAACCTAAGCTCTATCCCAGCAGCTCTCTTGCAAGATTTGCTGAAAGCCCTGTGTGAGACAGATGCTGACTGAATGTAGCTGTGCATACCCATTGTATGAAAATTGGTTGCTGCAAAATTTGAGGTGCAAATGTGTTGCTGTGAGGCATAGAATGAGAAGACTCTGAATTCAAAAGAATCAGAAGGCAACTTTATTCTAAATTTATACTTTTTTATAGGGTCTTTTGCTAACAACTATGTGATTGGCTAAATGGCGTAACGCCTCTCTACCACTATTGGATGAGGTAGAGAGAGCATGTTTTGAGAACACACACAAAGAAAGAGTAAACAATAGCACCTGTTATTTTGAGAATACGAGATGCTTAAAAAAATTCAATCAGTCTTTCTCTGAGAATATGAAATTCTTCACACAGCTGTCCTTGGAAAGGAAATGGCTTTGCTTTGGGAAAGCTAGGGCTTGCTGCTGAAATTCTCTCTCACTGAAAGTCAGCCCCACACAAATGCATTCCAAGTGTGAATCTGACCTTCATGAGAAACTGGTTCTGTTTTATTTCAGGCTGTTTTTCCTTTTATTTAAAATGTTTTATGGACAGTTGAAGCTAAAAATGAATTTTTGAATCTTTCACAAAGAAGTGGAAGTGCATCATGATGCTTTGAGCACTGGAGTGAACTTTGTGTTGTGAAGTCAACACCTCTCCAGTTTTCTCATCTTTCTTGTTGCTCCACCAGCCACACTGTTCCATCCAGCCTCTACAGTAGGTGTAAGGTTCTAGCAAAATGACTGCAGAGGAGATGCTGTGGCTGTGGCGAGGAGTCACCCAGCAAGAGCACTGCACAAAGCAGAGCATAATCTCAGTTTGCAGATTTGGTCTACTTTTCCTTTAGAAACACGGACCATGAAATATCTTGTTCCTAGTGAACTGAATTATTCAGTTCACTATGGCTCAGGTTTTGTTAAAGCTATCTCACCATGGCACAAAATGAAGTTAGAAGAATGGGACTGCTTCACATTTAATTAATCTACAATTTCATTTAAAATGTTATGCCCATTGAAAGGCAAATATGTTGCAAATTTGTCTGAAAAATGTGTCTGTCTCTCTGCCTAGCAGAGAGAGCAACTGAAGATAGTGTCACTCTGTACAACTGAGCTCAAGCTGAGTCTATTCAGCCCTTGTTTGGTATTTAAGCAGATGTCAGCAAGTTTTCTTGAAATATAAACTGAATTGCAGATGGTGAAGGTCAGGAGGTTAAAAAGTGCCTGTGCTATGTAAAGATTTATTTCTGAGTACAAATGTATTTGGTTGGAAATAAGTATTTTTCTAATTCTGAATTCAAACAACTCAAAGGATGCTCTTGGTGGCTGGCATGCCAGCTGGTTGCATCAGTGCCTTTCATTTGAGTGGTCCTTTGTGCCCAGCAACACCAGCAGATAAATTCTTTCTCAGTGAGAGATCCTTGTAGTTCCTGGTTTGACTGGCCAGCGGTGCACTTGAGTGTAAGCTGTAATAAGATGTATTTGCTTGGAACAATTTCAAAACTTATTGTACTGTGATTTTTTTTCTCTTCCCCTAAATATTAATACATATTGAACAGAGCAGGAAGTTGTGTAGCATGCTGAAAGAGCTTAAAAGAATATCTGAATTGACTTGGAATAATTTGAGAGGCAGAGCAGAGAGAGTCCATGTCAAAACTTCACTCATGGCATGTTTGCCTATCTTCAGGTTTGTGCCTGGAAACAGAGGGATTGCTTCAAAGGAAGTTGGATGTTGCTTCAAATAAAGAAAAGCTATTCATTTTCCTTCAATAATACTTACATCATGGAGATGCGGGGTACTGCATGCCAAGTAGCACCTCGTTCCATGTAGGATAATTGTGGGTCTGATTTGTTGGAGTTCATGGCTTTCTTTGAAAAGCCTTTGAGGTTTTTAGTTGTACTGCAGTTTGTCTGAATGTGTGTGGAGGGCGGGTGTTTAAATTTTTCTCATCAACTTTATTTGGAAACAGAATAAGGTAATGTTGAAGAAGCTTAAAGAGAGCCTTTATTTGATATTTTCCAACAGTCTGATGGTAGCTCACAGGGTGATATCTAGAAGTCTTTGCCCCAAATGCAATCACCAGAGACAGGCATTTGAGATGGAGCACTGCTACTGGTGACAGGCCCAGGTGCTTCCTGAACTGGAAATTGTTCCATGTGTTTAATAGACTTCAGCCAAATTTTTTTTCTATGAGTATTTCTGGTTCTTTTGTGAACCTGTTTGAAGGTTACTGACAGTGGTGTTGTGTTGCTTGAGGAAGCAGCCCCTGAAGCAGCACCTTGGTGATTTTATTTGATGCCCTTCAGTTTTCCCATAGAAACAGTGATTAATTGCACCCAGTCAGTGTTCTCCATTCCAGGAATTGTTAATGCACCTCTTACCTTCATTGCATTTGTCTTTTTTCTTTTCTGGATCCAGCCCAGTATAGTTTCCCTACGTTTGATCATCTTGCTGCCCATTTTCCATGCTTATATTCCTGAACACAAGCCAGCCAATGCTCTGTTCTGGACTGGTTTCATTATATGTAGGCAAGGTGTTTAAAGTCTAAAAGACTGTTGGAAAGCTCAAGCCTGTATTCTAGTAATTCAGGTATTTTTAAGCACTTAAAGAGTGAAGGGTCTATGTAGTTTTTGGCTGAACTGTGACTAAAGTCAATGCTTTGTAACTCTCTTTAGAGTTTTTAAGTAGCCCTTTCTAATTTTAGTTTTTTAAATGAGCTTAATGAAAGGCTTCACTGAGTGATTTGGGCTACCTTGCTGAAAATTCTTTCCAGGGAATTGGCCTGTGTTTTAAAGCTGCATAAAAATCTTAGAAATATGCCATAGAGAGTAATGCTGTGCTGGCAAGGGTAGAAATCTGGCCAAACAGCCTGGTTTCTAGTTTTCATTTTAGTTACAGGCCCTGAGTCCAAAAAAGGAGAACAGTTGATTTACAGTCTTATTGCCTTATTTTTCAAATAGACTAGACTTATTTCCAGGTTTAGAGGATGTTTCTGGTTCTTTCTGTAAAGCCATAATGAACTCAAGTGATGTCTTCACCAGCCACTGATTGCATTACTAATTGCTCTTTCAGAAAACAGCATTAAAAATGTCTCTGGAGCAAAGTTCTTTTGAGAGATGTGGAGCAGATTCTGAAATGTGTTAACCTCTTTCACTCCAGGCTCCTCTGCTGGTAGGATTTTAGCCACTGAAAAAATAAAAAACAGAACAGTTAGTGGAACTTAGGTGTGGAGGTGCAGATGGATTGTGTCATTTGTAACTTTTTTTCAGTGTACAGAGCCCCAAAAGCTATTCAACATCGCCAATGAGCTGCTCCACACGGAAGAAGCATATGTTAAAAGACTCCATCTCTTGGACCAGGTAATTCCATTTTGAATTAACTCTCCTTTCTTTTCTGTGGGCAGCAATGATGTCTCCTGTCCATTGCCTAAGTTCAATACAAATGCTGTGTGTAGGTGGAAGATGGAGTTTGCTTTTCAGGCCGTGTGCCATGGGTCCCAGAGGTGAGCTTTGGGCAAGAGGGTTCTCTGAAAGGAACCAGACGATTGGGATGGCAGAAAGGGAAATGGGAAAGCAGCAGTCCAAGACACAGATACTGCCAGCATTTGGTTCCTCCCTGGGTGTATGGGAAGAGGAAATCACAAGGATAATGAAGGCACTAAGAAATGATGAAATCTGTGATTGCTCTTTGATGTGCAAGAAGTTGAAGTTTTACTAAAATCAGGCCACGTGTTAGCCCTGTGCCTACAGCAAACTATTTTTCTACCACTCTGTTTTGTAATTGTTGCCTATCATGTTTGACGTGGGGATGAAGTGAAACTGGTGTGATGAGTCTGAACTTTCTTCCCCATAGATTTTGAGTTGATGCTACACAATTCAGGCATTTCTATAATTATCTCAAAGAAAAAACTATGAATATGCAAGAAAGAAATAAAAATGAGGATGAGACACATTGCTAGCCAAATGCTTTTTAAAAAATTAGTAGAAGAAAAAAAATAGACAACTGTCACCTGGCTAGAAATGTTGTTAGAAGCTGTAACTTGGAGAACCCTTCACCCTACAGCTCTTGGAGCTGTATGGAAGACTTGCAGTGCTTGTATTAGATGAACAGAAACTGTTTCTAGACCATAGAAATCTAGTGAATGTCTCCCATTTGTTCAGTATAGTGTAATTTTTCCTGCTGAGAAAAACCCAATCACATGATTTATTTTGCTTTGTGTAAATAGCAGTAAATGCTTTTCAGGGACAGGATGTTCTTTGCAGTCTGCACTCTCAAATACAAGATGTCCGATCTTCTCAGTAATTTCAATATTTTTTTGAATTACAGCTCAGATTTTTCTAGTTTTTTCAATAGCCTATAGTGATATCTAACCCTGTGTGACAGTGGGCTTAAGTTTTGTGAACCTCCTTAAGACTCCAAGGACTGCCTACCAGGGGTCAAAATCTGCAGCTCTGTTTTAAGCAGTCAGCCTTGCAAAATTGCAATCTAAAATCAGCATGTCTAGGACTGTTTTTTGTAAAAAAATGTTGGTATTGTCTTGTTGCCTTCTGCAGGTTTTTTGCACTAAATTGTCCGAAGCAGGGATTTCATCTGAAGTGATAACAGGCATTTTCTCAAATATTTCTTCCATCTATTGTTTCCATGGACAATTCCTTCTTCCTGAGCTCAAAACAAGAATTACACAAGAATGGTACGTAGCTGTTATTACAATTATTTTAAAAATACATTTTCAAGAAACTGTAGCAACCATAAGGCCTAGTCTAATTCCAAAATTTTTATTGTTTAATGCAGTAGTTGCATTAGTTACTTAATATGTTAATGTGAAGTCTCTGAAACATTTCTGACTTAAGAAGTAGGCCTGAGCACTCAAAATTTCCAGAATACATTGTGAGCATTTTTTCAGTTCAAAGTATTGCCAGAGCTGTTTTCCTTACTTCATTCCCTACTGCATTCCCTATTGCACTCTCCAATTACTGCAATACTATGAAATTACAGTACTAGGAAGGAATGAAATTGCTTGTTTAGCTGAAGTAAATATTTTCAAATGCCACTTAAAATGTGACTACTATAATAAGTTGAAGGTGGGACTTGTTGATTTTAGAGGTCTTTTCCAGCCCTAATGATTCTGTGATTCTGTTAGCTGTAGATAAGGCAGAAAAGCAGTGATAGGTAGAAAGGTTATGTGTAAGTCAGATCTAGGAAACCCGATTTGAGGGGACACATTGGCTGCACGGTGTCCTGCAGTGGCAGGTTCAGATAGTGCTGACCTTTCCAAGTACCCTGACTGACCAAGACAAGACTAGAGCTTGCCTCCTTCTTGGCTGAGTCCAGTCTTCACAAGCTTATCAGTGACCAGAAGGAATAAATGAGTCTCAGCATCTCTGTGCCTGACTTCCACTTGCAGGGACAACTGTAACAAAGGGGAGGAAAACTGCTGTGTCTGGGAGTCAGAAGAGGATAGAAACTTGTCAGCTGGCTAAAGAGGGTCTTGCATAGGCAGACTGTGGGAGAACGGTTGGCTCTGTGCCTGGCCATGACTTTGGAGGAGAGAGATGTGTGGCTACTGCTGCTCCAGCCTGGGGTTACTGGCCTCTAGGGATTACCTCACTGAACTGAACCATCTCTTTGCATAAAAACCAATTCAGTTGTTTGGCTGTGGTGGAAAAGATTATTTTTAATAAGTAGAAATTTCCCACAAGATTTTGAGTTTGGCAGAAGAGATATATAGATGTTCCTTTAATGATGTGTGATCAGTCTGCTCCTCACTTAAGACAGTAAGGGCAGAAATGTCATCCCTTGTACATCAGGATTCATGTTTGAAGTTTCATCTAGGATATTGTATAAATTGCCTTAAACTAAACTTAGCCTGTCTTGATTGCACATATGTGTAAGTGCTTGTGCATGTGGGATACAACTGCAGAAATCTCACAGCTGTGTTTTTTTTTCTGAAGATACCATTGATTTCCAGAGATTTCAGTATTTACCTGTCTCTTTACCATAGGATTGTCAACCCACGGCTAGGAGATATCCTGCAGAAACTTGCTCCTTTTCTGAAAATGTATGGAGAATATGTAAAGAACTTTGACAGGGCAATGGACATAGTGAACACATGTATGCAGCGGTCTTCTCCCTTCAAAGACGTTGTTCAGAGTATACAGGTATGTTGATAATTGGCATAATAGGACTTAGACATTGTAATGGTTTAGGAATGATACTTCCCAATTTAGAGACTCCAAAACCACACTGCTACTCCTTTGCTTCCCTGCTCTGCCCTTTTCCCCTCCCCCTCCCCCTGGAGCACCTGAAGAGGAGACCTGGAGGTACAAAAGGCAAAAATCATGGGTTGAGGTAAGAACAATTTACTGGAAACACCAATGAGATAAGAAAACAAACAATAAGAGCAACAATATTAATAATAAAAATAAAGATGTACTAAAGAGAGAGTGCAGAGCTCAATCCAGCTGCAGCTACATCACCCCAACCACTCCCTCCAGTCAGGACCAGCACCAGTCAAACTGCTCCATGTGCCACACTAGCTCCACCATAAGGAACCTTCTCCTCTGAAGTAAAACCCTCTCTTCCAGCCTGCCAATAACCTGAGGTGTTATCCAATAACACTGGGGCCCTCGCCACACCCCTCTTGGCTACTGGAAAAAATAAACTCTCTGCTGGCCAGAACTAGGAGTGAGAGATCCTCACTTAATTCAGTGTATTTATTTGTTTCCTAGTTAATGACACCCATTGTCAAGGGATAATAAGGCACTAATACTAAAATGACACTATTTTAGTGGCATTGATTTCTCTTCCTTTGCTGGTACACAGATTTCACACACAGCTTTTTTTCCACTCAAGCTTGGGTTTTTTTGGGTTTTTTGGGGTTTTTTTTTTGTTTTTGGTTTTTGGTTTGTTTGGTTTTTGGTTTTTTTTGGGGGGTTTTTTTTGTTTTTGGGGGTTTTTTGTTTGTTTGTTTGTTTTTGTTTGTTTGTTTGTTTTGGTTTTGGTTTTATTTGTTGGGTTTTTTTTTGGTTTTTTTTTTTTGTTTTTTTTGGCTTTAAACTTACAGAGGGCAGGATTAGATGGGATATTGGAAAGTAATTTTTCCCCATGAGGGTGGCGGGGCCCTGGCACAGGCTGCCTGGAAAAGCTGTGGCTGCCCCTGGAAGTGTTCAAGACCAGGCTGGATGGGGCTTGGAGCAACTCGGGACAGTGGAAAGGGGTTGGGCTGGATGGTCTTCAAGGTCCCTTCCAACCCAAACCATTCCATGATTCTGTGGTTTAAGAGGAGTATCAGATCACAGAATGAAACTTCACCTTGGCCAAGTAATTCTGACTCTTTTAGATTTGTCTTCCTCATTTCTAACTTTCATTTTTTTTTAATAAATACAGTTTCATTCTGAGGTGGATGTGCTTAAGTTTGGATATATCACTGACAGCATCTGCTGTTTGTCTGGTTTTCCTGAGGCTTCCAAAGTGGCACACAGCTCTTGGGATCACAGCTCCACAGGAGGATGCTTAACATGGATTTTCATGTGTTTTCTCATAATTGCACAAAAAGCTGCACAGGGAGAGGGGAAGAGCTCCAGTTAAGCTGATGTATCCATAAAACTGCTCTATCCCGCTTGTCCCTGGGCCATCTGAAGGGATGCAGGCTCCAGCACACTCATGAGTATCCCTGTGCCAGTCCTGGGAAGCGAAAGCAGATACTGTCCTTTGGGAGGGGAGGGCTGGCAAGGAGTGGGTTAAGCTGAGCAGGGAGCACAGCTGCCTGCCCTAAATGGGAGGACTGTGGCTGGGCCAGCTGTAGGGAATCAAGTAATTCCCTAGCAAGCTGGGAGAGGAGAGGCCCTATGTGGAGGTTTAGGGCTGTGTCAGAGACTCAGACAGAAGTTTGGAGAAGCAAGGACTGGTGGAGGTCCTTTCCTGCCACACTGCTGCTCTACAGGCCCTTTTCTTACCCTTTTTCTCCTTGTACCCATGCTGCTCCCACTAAGGGCATGCACACCAGCACTGTGTTTTGCTCTTCTCAGCCTGTGGCAAGCCATGACTTTCTGCAGGGTAAATCCATTTGGTACTGTTTTCCCTACAGCACAGGCAGTTCCCTTCTCTAAAATTCACCTGTCTCTTCCCACCAACGAGCTTCCAACACAAAGGATGTGTGTCACCTGTTGATCTGCGCTGGTTCCAGAGCATGGGCAGCTCTGCTGTTGCTTGAGCAGAACTCTTGCCAGGCGGTGTGGGCACTGGCAATGCAGGCAGGAGATGCACCTCGGAAGCCTGCTGATGACAGAATTGCATTGTAGGTTATTTAGTCACACCTACACAGCACTTATTGTTCCATTGCTCAGTGCTCATAGCTGCAGGAGGCAGAGATTGGACCCAGAATGCTTAGTCCACTCATCTGACATATCTCTGCACTATCAAAAGACACTGATAGTTTTCAATGTACCAGTTGAAGTGTGTTGTGATCCTTCAGTGATGCACTGTCCACCTAAGCTGCTAATGGAATAGTGTATATATAATATACAGCATACGGCATTCACTGTTACTAATAATGTTTAATTAGGGAAAGCAGAAAACAAAAATCAAATGCTACTAAGAAGTTGATGACTGTGACTTACCAAATTTAGTCTTTTGAATTTCTGTAAGGATAGCTAATATTTTTCTCTCAGACATTCATCCCATTATCTCCAGCCTTACTGTGAGACTGGAGCGATTCAGCAGTGTGGTATGGGCTGGAATATTTATGAGGCAATTGCAGATACTTGAAAGAAGTTTCTTCCTTTGAGAAATGCACAGTGAAATTCACAATGCTGTAGAGAGGCTGTTTACGCTTGAACAGACCACATTAGTGGGCTGATGTAAAAATAATGCTGTGTAGAAGAGCTTGTGTGTATCTGTGGTTAACGTGCTGCTGTGGAGTCAGATTACATCGCTAGCAGAAACTTCCTGTGTGCCTTAAAACAAGTTACTGGTTCTTACTGAGATGAGATTCTCATCTCTCCTCTTTTAAATAGAAATATTCTTTTGCTTCATAGGATCCTTTCATAGGATCCTATGAAAACAAGTACACTGCAATACTCAGTGTCATTGTAAGCAGAGCACATTGGTACCCTATTGGATGATGTTTAGTGTAACCAGACTCAAACCTCCTCCCCTTCTTGGCTAAGTGAAAAAGAAGCAGAATTTGAGAGAGCTCTGCCTTTCAAAGCTGGTGTGTGAGCAGTGTCTATGCTGCTCATACAGTGAGCTCTGGCAAGCAATACATCCCTGGGGGCATTCCGATTTCATGAAGTTGGGAGAACAATGCTACACAGGGCCGTAAGTGGGAAGAGCTTTTCTGAGCCTTCTGAAAGAAGATAGTTGCATATTGGCAGAAAATGCCGGGCATGGGATGAAGATTCAGATAAAACCTTCCAGCTCTGATATCTGCTGTCAGGCAGGAAGGCTCTATAGTTTTGTCGGGAGAGGCTGGATCCGAGGCCAGTGATCCGAGGTTGAACAAGGCCAAGTGCCAGGTCCTGTCCTTGGGTCACAACAGCCCCTGCAGCTCCAGGCTGAGCCAGAGAGGCTGGAAAGGGCCTGCAGGAGAGGTTGGGGGGTGCTGGTGACAGTGGCTGAACAGAAGCCCAGGTGGGTAAGAAGGATCAGGGCACCTTGGCCTGTTCCAGCCCTGGTGTGGCAGCACGCCCAGGGCTGTGCCCGTCCCCTGTGCTGGGCACTGCTGAGGCCCCACCTCGAATCCTGGGGTCAGTTTTGAGCTCCTCACAACAAGAATGACCTTAAGGGGCTGGAGTGTGTCCAGAGAAGGGAACGGAGCTGGGGAAGGGGCTGAGGGAGCTGGGAGAGGGCCTCAACCTGCAGAAAAGGAGGCTCATCAGGGACCTCTTGGCTCTGCACAACTCCCTGACAGGAGGGGGTAGACGGGGGTGGGAGAGGTTGGGCTCTGCTTCCAAGGAACAGGGACAGGACAAGAGGAAATAACCTCAAGCTGTGCTGGGGAAGATTTAGATTGGATATTAGGAAAATTTCTTGATGGAAAGGGTTGTCCAGCCCTGCCTCAGGCTGCCTGGGCAGAGATGGAATCACTATCCCTGGAGGGATTTACAAGACATGCAGATTTGGCAGCTGTGGACTTGATTTAGTGGTGCCCTTGGCAGTGTTAGGTATATGTTTGGACTGGATCATCTCAAGAGTCTTTTCCAACCTAATGAGTCTGTCAGTCAGTGATGGCTTGAGAAGCTCCTGTGCACTCCTCTAGCTGTATATGAGTAGTAATTTTTCATTGCTGTTATACACCAAAGGCAGGAAAAAACCAAACCCTCCTGTTCTTGTTTTCTCTCCATTACAGAAACAGGAGGTGTGTGGAAACCTGACTTTGCAGCATCACATGCTTGAACCAGTGCAAAGGATTCCTCGTTATGAGCTTCTCCTGAAGGACTATTTAAAGAAACTTCCAGAAGAATCTCCAGACAGGAAAGATGCTGAAAGTACATGTAAACTCCTCTCTGTCTAAAAGCACAATGAAGTCTCAGGCAGTTTTTCTTCATGTATTCAGATACTTACAACCAGGACTATGGTAGAAATGGAGATTTGAATTAATCAAATTATTGCCAAAGAAAAGGATGCAAATTAGAGTCTTTTTGGAGTTGAGAAGAAAAAGGTTGGAATGCCTGCTCTAGGCATGAAAGCAGCTTTTGCAAATAAACCGTGACAGTATGTTGAAGTTTGCTGTGGTAGAATATCTAACTTTTTTGTTTAATTCATTGTGTGGCTAAGGACAAAGACGGGAGGGCATCCTTGCAGTAGCCGGAGGAAGAAAGGAAGAATGGTTTTAAATTTGTATTGTATTTAAATGTGTATTTCTTGACAAGAAAGCCAGATAGACTCTGTTTATATGGTGAAATGGGAGAAATCTTGATTACTAGGAGTTTTTGATCTTAACCCAGACTGTGTCCATATCACCATAAGCAGGCAAGCCCTGTTTTAGGAAAACAATCTTAAAAATATGCTTGGGAAGACTTAAGTGAGACTTAACTTTTAATAGGTGATTCCTAGAAAGTGAGGGTTCTTTGTCACTGTGTGCTTTGGCTCATCCAGATTTTTATGAGAGAAAGGTGAAACATAGATCAGTTGAACAGGCAGAAGTGATTGTGTCTATAATTGCTTATGTATCATCAGTTCTGAAGAAAAAACAATACTCAGAGAGGTGAACCCATCTCCCAAGGTGCTATTAAAAGATATAATCTAGAGAACGCATAACTGTTGGTACCTTTATTGCAGAGTCACTGGAGCTGATATCGACAGCAGCAAACCATTCCAATGCAGCCATCCGGAAGATGGTGAGTAGCAATTCCAGAATGGAATCATGATCTGACTGAAACACTTGGCTAAACTGAGAGCCTCCAATTGCAACAGGCTCAGTAGGGTAACTGGAGAGGAATATCTGACTGTCAGTCAGGCTTTAAATATGTGTTGGATGTCTGAGTTATTTTTATTGTAAATGCAGTTTTCGGTGGCTTGTTGGGCTTAAATTCCACTTCCCTCATTCTTAAGGATCCAATGAGTTGAAAAAGGAAGTCTTCATAAAACTCATTATTTGCTTTTCCTTGGAAAGTGTTGAAAGTACTCCAGTTAGGCCCATTGACAAGGTGTCCTTGCAGATTTTCACACTGTTTTTTTAGTCCTACAGTTCTTCAACAGAATGAAGGCTGCTTTGATTTGATTTTGGCTCCTCTTAAGAGCATAGAATGTGCATTTTGCATGCATCAGAAAGCTGTGCTGCAAAAGCTGAGCAGTCAGACTGTGGAGATTTTGGACATTAGCACATGTTTTACATATAGAAGAGCTAGTGCATTACCATTAAAATAAATAGGCTTTACAGCTGCAGATGTTATCCCTTTGGTGCACCCAGGAGTCTCAGGACGTTTTGTATCAAACAGACCTGAAATGCTGTGTATCTGGCTTAGCACTCAGTGAACATTTGGGGGTCCAAAGTTTATATTCACTTCCCTATCAGACCATTACTTCCTCCCCCAGCTGCTGGGGACACCATGAGACCACGTTTCCTGTGGCTGCTATGGGGAAGTAGCCAGCTGACATCTGTGTATTGTCAGAATGTCTGAAAACATAGTTAGGAAACCATCTGTTTCTATTTGAGTCTGGCATGTTCTCTTGATAAGGATGTATTTTGGTGGAAATTTTTCTGGTTTGGGGCCTCTAACAACTCCTGGCGGCTGTGTACAGTATCTCTGCAGATATCAGGAATATGAAACAACTCGTTGGCTCACTGGTTTCTGTGTCGGTTGCTTTTTATATTAGTACACAAGAACCCATTGGAAAATGCTGCTATAATAATTTTGCTGTGTGAGGTCCAAGCCAGACTGAAAGCGAAGTGAATGCTGGAGCAAAATCCTCAAAAGTTAGTGGATGGTTGAATTAATTGTTGGCTGCTTACTCCTGTTGTGGTGCAGTAAAAGAAATAAATCATGCTTCCATTATTTGGTAACGTACAGGTCTCCAACTTGGCCATTGATTTAATTGGACATTGCTTCTAAAGTTCAAAAGATTAATATTTGGACTTGATGATCTCAGAGATCTATTTCAACCTTCATGATTCTATGACACATACTTATTGTTGAATAGTAATAGACTAAAAGTATCAAATAAATTTATCTCAAACTTTCATTAAATAGTACAATCCAAGTATGACTAATCCAGAGTGGGGATTACTCATCATTTATATTAAAATCCATGCAATTGGTTTTAATATAAATGCAAAGCTATAGCAGAAATGAAAGACTGTTTTCTTTCAACTTACATACCTGTACCACAGAAATTAAACAGTGGGCAATAGACCACATGGAATAATTTTTTTTTAAATTTAAATTGCTGGGGGTTTGTACTGGCAGGAAAAGATGCATAAGCTTTTGGAAGTCTATGAGCGCCTGGGTGGTGAAGAGGATATTGTTAACCCAGCCAACGAGCTCATTAAAGAAGGACACATTCAGAAACTTTCAGCAAAGAATGGCACAGCACAGGATAGGTATTTATTCCTGGTGAGTGTTTTAGTTTCTCTTTTATTTTCAGGGCTGTGCTGAGGTTGGATGGACCTTAGAGCATACTGGTCTAGTGGAAGGGGTCTCTTCTCATGGCAGGGGATGGAACGAGATAGGCTTTAAGGTCCCTTCTAACCCAAACCATCCTTTGAATCTATGATTCTGTGGTACTTAAGAAACATCCATCCTTAAGTTTCTATCTTCCTAAGCTTCAAGACAAAAAGCATTCACCAACTGAGCCCAGCTACTCCTACTGAGCAGCAGTTTTCTCTTGTAGCTTTTTCCTCAAGGTTTCCTTCTTTCTTCCATGGTGTGCCTTTGCTGGCCCAATGGGGTCTTTTCCATCTCCCTCCGCAGAAGCTGAGTTTTTGCAGAGTGCCACAGGAGGTGGTTTCTAGCCAAACCACCTTGCTGCAGGAGATGGCCAGCTCTCACTGGCACTGGGAAAAGAGCTCTCGTGCTTTCAAGACAGTCCAATTCAGAGGCGCAGAAGGGGGAAGTGACTGGCTGATGTGTTTCTGTCTGCCCACTTCTTTTGGTAATGATCTATCAGCCTCACTTTCACCTTAAATCTCTTATCTTAGAGTAAAACACACCAGAGCCCTAAACTTTCACAGTGCAGGCTGTGTCCAGCATGTAACTGCCTAAGTTAAACTCTTGCCTCATTGCAGTTTAACAGCATGGTGCTGTACTGTGTGCCAAAACTGAGGCTGATCGGCCAGAAGTTCAGTGTCCGAGAGAAGATGGACATTGCAGGACTGCAGGTTTGCATCTCTTCTTTTCCCTTTTTTTAATGCTTCTTGACAGCTTTGGATCCCTGCTGAATCCAAACACATGACATTATATGAATGTAAAAATATAATAAAATTCTAAAACCCAGTTTTGGATCAGTTTGGATCAATGCAGCTTTTCCACTATGAGAAAGACCTTAAGGTGCTGGAGTGTGTCCAGAGAAGCACAACAGAGCTGGGGAACGGTCTGGAGCACTAGTCTAATGAGGGAGCTGGGGGGATTCCGTTTGGAGATAAGGAGCGAGACATCCTCACTTTCTACAACTGCCTGAAAGGTGGGTGTAGGCAGGTGAGGGTTGGCCTCTTCTCATGGGTGACAGGATGGGAGGAAGTAGCCTCAAGTTGCAGCAAGAGAGGCTTAGGTTCAATATTAGGGAATATTTCTTCACTGAAATGGTTGTCTAGCCCTGCCACAGGCTGCCCAGGGAAGTGGTGAAGTCACCATCTCTGGAAGTGTTCAAAAAGCATGTGGATGTGGCACTTGAGAATATGGTTTTGTGGTGAATGTGATGGTGCTGTTTTGATGGTTGGACTTGAGGATCTTAAAGGTCTTTTCCAACCTTAATGATTCTATGATTCTTTTTCGGTTTTTTTGGTTGGTTGGTGTTCTGAACCGGTTTAATGCAGAAGACCAAAGGAAACTAAGCCTCTGTGAATAAAATGGATCGAACCCAGAAAGGTTTAAAATACACCCCAAAACTTGATTAAAACCAAACTAGATTAGATGTTGGTGCCAAAAAAAAAAGTGATGTATTTTATTTAATAGTAAAAGAGGCAAATAGAAAGAAAGACAAAAGAAGGACAGAAATAGAGGTGTGCGTGGGTGGAGAGACAGGGAGAGAGTGACACGGATTAGGTGGAAGAATATCACCCTTCCCAGGGTCCCAACAACATCTCGTTGCTCCCCTCCATTTGCTTTTCTTGGTGGTGAGGGTCCCCCTGCCGCTCGTCGCTGAGAAGTATGGAATCCAGTGGATTAATAAAGTGGTTTGGGACAGGCGGGAACGCCCATGTGCCTCTCCTGGGTAGAGTACGTTTGACACTATGCCTTGCAACAATATGGATCTGTTTCATCATCTGCTGGTGCAGGGTCTGGGGACCCCTTTGGTGGGGCGGGGGGGTCTTTGATGGCCATGACTCTGCTGTCCTTCATGTGGATGTGGCTTTTGTCAGGGTGAAGGGGCCCACAGCTGAGCTCCTCTGCACAGCAGAGGTTGGGCGTTCACTGCTCGGACCAGAGGCTTTTTCATCACACACCCAAAACCTCTCCTCCCCCCACCCTTTGGTGTGAGGGTCTGTTCGAGCCTGGCAGCTGATAGCCCCGGGGCTGTGACCTCCCCGGGGCTGTGACCTCCACCCCCAAAGGTACTGAGCTTGATCCCTCTGTGAATGTATTCTTCTCCCCTGAGTCACTTTATCTTATCTTCATCAATGAGCAGTGTAGGGCTCCATTCAGGGTTTTGGTGGTTTTCTCTGCAGCTTTTGTACAGTTTTGCTATAACAGGCAAAAATATTTCATGAAGATGTTTAAGACATAAATTATAACAGTTCAGTCTCTGACAGTTGGGTTTTTAAAATTTTTTATAAGAATCATTCAAAGGGGAGCAGAATAATGTTGACTGTGTGACATGTTTGGACTGAGAGTCTTACCTTGTCCCCTGGCTGCAACAGGAGCCACCTCCCGCTGCTGCTGTGGGAATCTGATTGGTGATACAGACCCACAAGTTTTGTAGCAAGAGCGGTAACTATGGAAACAGTCCCTTATTTTTTCTACTTCTCTACTTTATTCCAAATGATCCTTTTGACTAAGCATTTCAAAGAATGATTGTATTTGTAAGTCATTAAAAATGTTGGAAAGGCAAGGCCAATGTCTTATATTTTCTTCCCTATCAGACCATTACTTCTGTTGTGATGTGCTGATGTGCTTTTTACAGGTCCAAGAAATTGCCAAGCAAAATGTGGCTCATACATTTTCCATAACAGGAAAAAAGAGATCATTGGAACTACAAGCCAGGTAGGATACTTGTTCTGTCTTTGAAGGTTTGTGAATATGTGCGGAGAAATTAGTCTACAGGCTGTGCTAGTGTGACAGAGCTTTAAACCACAAGGTGAGCAGCAGAGGTGGGTAACTTAGATATTTAAGAGAATGTTGGTCCTAAGTCAAAATTGTGTGTTGATTGCCTTTATTGAATGCTTACAGTGTTTATAGTAGTGCTTGTAGGGTCCACTGTGTCAACAATTCAAGTATTTTTGGCATTTGGTAATAATTACTGTCAATAACTATCAATAATGTTTTTTAAATAGTGGATAGCAAAGGTAAAAGTCTAAGGGATATAAAGCTGTGAAGCTGTGAATTGAATTTATTGAAAATATTTTAAGTAGAACAATGATGTTTTCTCTATTTTTTTTTTTTGTTTTAACAGGACAGAAGAGGAGAAGAGAGAATGGATTCATGTTAGTACAAAGCACCAATGATAAGGAGGGCAATCACCATGCAGGCAGCATTTGAAATTATCCTTTTGGGGTTCTGAATGAATGTGGCTCTTCAGGGAATCTGGGTGGGCCAGTCTGGTGGAGTTGCTCATGGAGAAGCGTGGAGCTCAGTCAGGGTCCCGGTGCTGACCATCTGGCCCCAGAAAGTATCTGGGGGCTCCAGCTGGGCTCCCCTTTCCTGCATTCCTCAAGCCCAGTATGAGAAGAGACTGAGGTATCAGACCTTGTATATTCTTCCAGTTTGACTTGTAGAAACACTGTCTGATGGCAATCTTAATTTTTAACTGAAACAATAATGGGTTTAACACCACCACTTAAGGTTTTTAAGTTTCCCTTTCATTTATACAAGTGTAAGGGGTTTTCACCAAATGATAATCTTACCCATCTTCCTATGAGAGAATTTTTTTTGGTGATGCTTCTCATCTTTGCTGATATCTTTGTCTCAGGTCATTCAAGCCACAATAGAAAAGCACAAACAGAACAGTGAGACCTTCAGAGCTTTCAACAGCTCTTTTTCACAAGAGGAGGAGCATCCTCCTGATTCCTCAGTAAGTACCAGTGCTTCATTCTCCTTTGCCAGAACAGTTTTACCAACAGTTAAGACTTACACAGCTAATTTTAAAACAGTGGAGTCTTGTTCTGGATTTTTATATGACATTACAGGGCAGTTATCTCCATTTCTCTGGCTCTCCAATGTGTATCAGTCACAGTTACTCAGCCATGCAGATACAGAATAAATAACCCAGAACAATTCAATGCCAGAGACCCATCAGGCATGTTTTCCAGACTGGCAGCTTTTTTTAGCAGAACAGGTATAATTCCTCAACGTTATGAGTGCTTAGCTGTCTGGAATGTTATTTGTGTCCCTGGGAGATTTTGTTCATTACTTTTCCCCATCTCATCAGAGATGCATTTTGGGAGTATTTCATTGATGTTATTTTATTATTATTTAAAATGTTTTAAAGACTCAGAAGGAAAATTATGCTTTTTAAAAGGATCTTAAAATACTGTCTTATAGATAGTAAATATATTTCAGAAAAATACTCTTCAACTAAATATGTAATATAGTTTTGTGTTGCAGTTTCAGTTCGAAACCAGGCAGAAACACTAATTTCATTTAGTGATTTTGGTTCACCAATTCGAAATTTTTACTAATTTTGAGATTTTCTAGCCAATGGACTTACTTCTTGCTGTGAGATAATATTAGGAGAAAGGCAAAGCAGGCTCAAAACTTCAAAAGGATATAAAGAAAATTTATTAACAGTAACTAAAAAGAAAAAGAAAAAAGAAAAAAATCAAAATAAACTCTTCAAACTACTTTTCTTCACAACTTTTTTCTTGAACACTGACAATGTAAAGAACTGAACTTAAAATTTCTAGTCAGCTTACTACCTCTGACATAGTCTTTCTACAGTTCACTCAGGGAGAGAAGTCTCTTTTGTTAAGGTTCTGGAGATTTTTACACAAGAGGAAAAAACAGTTCTCTCGTGGTTTTCTCATGGCTAGCAGCCACCCGGGGGAAAAATCTGCTGTCGTGAAGTCTTTCCTATTTCTACAAGCTTTTCCACAGCTTGTCAATGGGCCGTGTTGACTTATGGGGTATTATTTTAAAAATGAACAGTTCAAAGACAAAAAGTTTTCATTATCTATCTCTAAAGTTGTCCTCATCCCTGGGAACAGAGATCTGCCTCTTCTTTTGTGGCAGCGGGCTTCTCTTCTCTCTCTCTGTTCCAACTTCTCATGGGATCACAGCTATTTTCACATCTGCTTATTTCAGCATGGAGGCTTTTGCTTGATATCAATTTGAACACTTTCATCTCCCCATAATTTCATTTGTTATAAAGAAAAAGAGTCTTTCTCTATAGCTTTACAAGAGGATTTCAGCCCCAAGCAGGCATCTTCTCATCCCTCCCATCTGGGACTTAACTTCTTCTCTCTCTGACCTATGATGTCTCCCTGTTGTTCCTTCACATGCTTGCATCTTGTTCCTTTCTCTCTCTCGAGGGAAGATTGAAGCACTGAAAGGGTTAACGTGTCGCCCGGGCCCCGATCGAACTGAGTGTTCCTGATGGCTGGAGCTGCGGCTCAAATTGAATCAGCCAGGCCCGAATTGAGCAGCAGCATGCCAGGATGGGGTCTCTCTCCCCCTGCCCAACGCTTGGAGCAGCTTCTATGGAGCAAAGTCGTGGGGCCGACCCGGGGCTGCTTCTGTGTGGGGGCCGGCAGGCCTTGGCCAGGCCACAGCAAGCAGCCAGATGTTAGCAAGGCTGGCTCCATCCAGCCCTGCAGCACCCCTCCCTCTGCCCAGCAACCGATGGGGGAAGAGGGAGGCAGGCGGCCCAAGGGAAAAGTGCCCTGGCTGCGGCAGGGCTGCCCGGGACACAGGCCAGGCCGGACCTAGTTACTTCTTGCCAGCCAGGGAAGAAAGAGGAAGTTCCTGGGTTTTTGTCTTTAACATGTGTTTTTCACAGAGGCGTGTCCAACTTCTCAGTGGCCTAGCTGACTGTCAGATACACACAAACTTTTTGCCTTGCTTCCTAAACTCTTCTCTTGTCAAACTACAACATCTTGAAATTTTATTGTTTCTCTACAGCCGTAAGGTATCACTCTGTGTTTGCTAGGAATTTTGTTTTAGAAGTATTCACATCAGGACCATATCTCTCCATTCAACTTGAAAATGATGATGATAACCTTAGCCACAGGCATTTGCTACAAACTAAAGAGGAATGAGGCCTGAGAGAGCAAAATATTTAGGAATATCATACAGTGCTGCCTGTGACTTTGTGACTTCAGACATAGTAGATCTTGGAGCAGAGGAAGAGAAGGTCCATCTGCAGAGACTGAACTTTAGGAGCTTTTTATCTTCCCCCTCTCCTGCCTCCTTTTTATCTTCCTCCTCCCCTATTTGTTTGGGGTTTTTTTGTTTTGGTACCTAACCATTCTCTCCTTGGAGATTCAGGACTGATTTGGTGACTCAGTAATCTGGATTTTTTTATCTGCCTGATTTCCCAGGGGCCTCAGGAGAGATGTTGGATATGCCTTTCATCCCCACATAATCACATTGACAGTGAAGATCTTCTCAACACTCCGGAGAGTCTAGAATCCTGCTACTGATAGCAGCCATCAAGGAGCCATTTTCAGAATCTGGCATAGTTTATTTATCCTGAACTACTCATCAGCTAAAAATACTTGGGAAAAAAAGTAGAAAATAGTCAATTCATGCCTATATTTTTCAATTAACGTAGCTGTATTCAGAGCCAGGATGCTTTGATGGAAAAAAATCTTTTGCTAATAAGCACACTTTTTTTCTATGTAATTAAGACCCAGCATCTGGTCAAGTTCATTATTATTATCTTGATTTGTAAATTCAATTTGATTTTGCTTCTGTGTTCATGGTGTTGTCTCATATTTATACTCTACTCTTCATAAAACCCAAGCAGAGCAAGAGTCTGGTTTATCCCTGGTTGTGATATTAATGCAGTCTGTACTGTAATTTCTTTAATGCTAGAATACTAACCTGCATTTTTTAGGAGATCAGCTTCTCTAGATAATCAGCTTTGAAACTGATGTCACAGCTAAGTGTGACAGAAATTGCTATCAGTTAAAATGAGCTTAAAGTATTTCTGTAAGGAAAACTGGACAAATACTGAGAACATTCTAACTGCAATACACTGCACTAGGTAGCATCCACCAGACAAATCATCTATGGAATATTGGGCAGCAACTTTAGAGGGAAAAGTGACCCTTTTTTTTCTCTCACGAGCCAAGAAATAGATATGCACTCATGGATTCCTGTCTGGATCTGTAACAGCTACTAGAAATTAGCCTGTACAAAATAGTCAAATTGTTTTTTTCCAATCCTTGGCCATACATTTTCTCTGTTACAGTGCTTAGGATTGGTTGCAGTTCATGACCAGGACATGCAACTCTGATTATGCTTGTGTTTCCTGTGCTGACTCATATGAGCTCATACCAGTATTTTGGGTTGGTGTCAGCCTGAAATCTGTCTACAGAAGACTTGTGGTTTCTGGGAGGTGGAGACATCTGAAATTTGACCTACTCTTAAGATTATGCCTGTGCAGGTCTTCAGCAATTAATGACCTCTGGCCTGGTAGGAGGAGAATATCCAGTGTCATTGCCAATCAGTGCCAGGCAGGGTAATGGTAGCAGTAGTCATTTTTAAAAAGTCCTTTCAGAAAGCTTTCAGGTTCCTTTGTGGTTTAGTTCATCCGTTTTCACCTGCAGCATTTCGGGGCTATGTGAAAGGTGTTTTTAAAGCCATGTAAAAATGTTCCCAAGGAAAAGGACACTTCTTCATCTCAGAAGAGTTGGAGGCTCCTGGTGTGGTGACAGACCCAGTTTGCGGATTCTTGGAAGGTTGGCAAGGAAAAGCGCTACAGAGAGCTGAGCTCTGTGGAAGTGGCATGCCTAGGATTTGAGATTGAGAATGCTTCTGTTAGTTAAATCATGGATGTTAGATACTGAATCATCATTATTTCCCTCCGCTCTTTCTTTCCCCATAGATCTGGGGTAGTTCTGACAAACATGTCAATAACTGTATTCTTACCAGATCTGAGACACTGCGAGTGGTAATGGTAACATAACAAGGAGAAGCCCTTTTGAAATATTTTCCAGGCAAGAGTAGAGGCATTGATTTTTAGCCCATTATTTAAATAAACAAACAGACATGGGAATCTGAATAGGCAACAGGAGAAACGTACTCTTTTACCTAAATTTGCTGGGGGTTTTCTCAAGCTCTTCTTCAAACCCTGTTTTTCCTCCACATTTTTCTTTTTCCAAGTCCTGTCACAGTACACAGATGTCCTTTTACTTTTTTAAAACTCTGGGTTGATTAGTATTCCAGTGAAAAGAACCTCCTTTGCAGAGGACTGAGGAACAGATGATGTGCACGCCTTAGGATTGCTGGCTTTTTGCAGAGGCAGAAATAGCTGGTTAGAGCTGAGTAGTGATGCTTACCTTGATTCAATTGAATTCCCTGAGGAAGTGCTCTAGGATGACATAGCCCTGGCCCCAGGAGAAGCATTTGCTCCTTTCCTTGTTGTAAAGAGTTGATTGATTGTATTAGACTATACATGGATCCAATGAGGCATCAGAATGAATAGCTCTTCAATTTGGCCACTCAAACAGAGATTAAACCTTCTTGCTTTAAAATGAAATTAATCCAGAGTGCCAAAATGCACTGGCCATTTGGATAATCTCAAAATAAGAGATGTCTGATTGACAAAGAAAGAATGATCTATGGGGATAACAGCAGAATTTATCATAAAGAATTTAATAGTTTGAGAACCCCGTGTAAACTAGCAAACTCCCTGTAAATTAATTTGCATATAAGGTGGTTTTCCTTTCTTTTTAGAATGTAGCCTGTGATTTTGGTACTCGATGTACAAAGCTTATTTGTCCTCTATATGTATTGAATACTATTGAATGTATATATATCTATATGTATGGCATACATACAGATATATGAATATTATATATGAACTCTACAGGAATATATATAGATATGAAAACATCTATGTGTTTACATATAGATCTCCATTACTGAATAAATGGAGATGCCACTTTGCATTTATTTAGGGATTGAAATGTATTGTGAAAAAGAGAAACTTAACTGAGTGGTGTTTTAATGGAGAAAATTTTGTTCTTCTCAGAATCAAGTGCCTTCACAGAGCTTTTGCTGGTCTGGCTGGCAGGCTGCAATAGAGAAGTGTCCTTCAAAGTGTGACACTGGCTTTCTGCAGCGTGTGAGGGACAGGCACAGGTTGCACCCAAAGGCAGGTTCTGTGCCATCTGTAAAATCATCCACATCTGAGCCCACCCCATATTTGAGGGTGGCTGAGCATGTGTGCAATGTGCACCTGGGGTAGTGCATGGGGGCTGGAACAAGATTACCTTTAAGGTCCCTTTCAACTCAGACCATTCTATGATTCTGTGATCTGATTTTATGAATTAAACTCTGCTCACAAGCTAAGAGTTGAGGGGCTGAAAGCAAACTCTTTCTTTTCTCTTGCCCTCCCATTCCACTCCTTCTTTTCCTTTCCCTTTTCCCTTTTCCCTTTTCCCTTTTATCCTTTTCCCTTTTCCCTTTTCCTTCCCTGTTTAATATATTTGAGGAAGAATGTCCATGTTGAAACTGTGTCATTCTCTTTCTCCTCAGATAGCCAGCACCAGTTCAGTTGAATCAATGCCAGGAGCAGATGGTGGTGGTGCATTAGGAGGGGTAAGTAATTTGAAGCTAATACTTCAGTCAGAGCAGTGTTGGGAGGTGAGTTATGTTTCTTTTATAGCGGGAAAAAATAGTCATACTTGAATATAGGTTTTATAGGGTTTATATCCTGCTGTCTGTGGCCTCAGCTATAATATCATTAGTTTCCTGGCTAAGTTATGCCCACAGCTAGCTGCCATTTACAGCATTGGGGAATTTGAATCCTGCTCAGATGTGTCACAAAAACCAGGAAATAAACTCTCCAAAGAGTTTATTAGGTTAGAAAGCCAACATTACTTTATTAACAATGCTGGATGCGTGGGAGTTTCTCCTCAAAGCATCAGTAGACTTCTTAAAGCAATATAACTCCTTTGGCAGTGGATATATGCTGCACACGCATCAGAGTTGGTTCCATCAGTTTGTAGCATTGGGTTTGGAGAGGGGGAGGTTTGTGTAGGATTTTTTTGTTTGTTTTTTGTGAGGATTTTTGGTGGGTTTTTTTTGTTTGGTTTTGTGTGCATGTATTTAAATTGTGATAGGCAGCTACACTGGTTGCTTGAAGGGAGAAGGGCAAAAAGATACCAGGAAACCTATCTGATTAATGCTGTTGCATTGTGTAACTCAGGATTTCATCTCCAGAACCACATTTTGAGTAACACTTCTTCCACAGTATGCTTTCCATGTTCCTGCTAGTGCAGAGGAAGAGATGATAGTACTTTTGTATGTCTCTGGCCTGTAAAACATTGGCTGCCACGAAAGCAAACTATGCTTTCAAAGGTATTATTCATTTTGCTCAGAAAAATGGCTATGACTGCTGCTGAGTCAAACCCAAACCCAAGGGTTCGAGTCCTGAATAAGGTCTATTTTTTATCATTCTTATCTCTCTCTTCTAGATTAAAACATTTTCAGGAAATGCCTATGGTCAGTTGAATGTACTGAAAATTAGCCTCAACAAGACCAACCAACCACCAAAATTACCCTTACCTTACCCTTACCCTTATCTGTAGAGACGAGCTATAGGATGTTATGTATTAGCATGAGGATATTAGTAACAAAAGAGCCATTTAGCAGCACTTCCAGACCTCTGGCCAAGCTTGGAACCTTCTGATAGAGTGCACAGTGTCAATGCAAAACTGTTAAAAAAGCCAGCAACCTCACCTATACAAAAAACAAGTTTTAAATGTTTGTGATTAGTGTGCTCCTTGCTGGTTATTTTTTGTCTTCACTTAATATTTTCATTTAACAATTTTTTCTTTATTTATAGTCAGTTTTGCGATTAGTGTTTTGTGCCCTGAGTTATAGGTAGTGTATTTAGTGAGCTACTT
>VWZV01005309.1:207460-242111 GCA_013397155.1 Irena cyanogastra | reverse complement strand
AAAAAAAAAAAAAGATGTATTATAGTATTAAAAAAACCCAAGCCCACATAAAATTTTTGGTTGGTCTTAAGTATCTTCAGGAAATATACATTTATCTTCAGAAAAGATGAATTTTTAGTGCTGGCATCCCTTTAGTACAGCTCAGTGAGAGCACAAGCAATACATTGTGTGCTCAACAGCTTCACGTGCAAACCACTTGGTGGTAGTGGTGGCCAGCACACTGGGAGCTCCTCTTCCTGTGCTTCCCCAGCCTGCTTGAGAGGCTTCTGGGATTTTCTTCAGCATTCATGTGTTCACATTTGCATAACCAGACAATGAAGTCCTACTGCAGGAAAGATCATCTGCTTGTCTACAGCATCGTGGTACCTCTTTGCTGAATTGTCTTGCTGCTCTGCACTGCTAGGGCAGGTTATGCTCAGACTTCTGTATGTAGGAGGAAATATGAACCTGTGGAAAATGTCTTACACATAGTTTTGCCAGTATAATGTTGGCATGTAGAGAAACAAACTAAAATATTACAAAGTACAAAATTTGCTATATAATTTTAAATTATTTTTCACTTATAGTAAGCATTTCCAGAAGCACTTGCTGATTGCAACCTCACTGTGGCTTGTTCCAAGTAATTAATTTATAAATGGAAAATACGGTTGTAAGAGCATAATGAGAAGGAAGAGAATTTAAACTGATTTGTAGCTCATACATCTGCTCATGTAAGAGTCTCATCAGACTGTATTTATGAGTTACATGAACAACATTGGGACTGAATTTCTACTTGCTGGGCCAAACAGAATGAAATACCTGGCACAGAGAATCTGTGGCTGCCCTGGATCCCTGGAAGTGTCCAAGGCCAGGTTGGGCATTGGGGCTTGGAGCACCCTGGGATAGTGGAAGGTGTCCCTGCCCATGGCAGGGTGAGACTGAATGGGCTTTAAGGTCGCTTCCACCCCAAACCATTCTGGGACTGCATGATTCTCTAACTATATAGTAAGTAATAAATAATGGTAACAGCAGTCTCCTAAGCCCACTGGTTTTCTTGCTGTTCCTACCAGCTTTTTGGTGATTCTTCCCTGCATCTCAGAAGCAAATGGAGGCTGCATAGTTCACTAAGTTCAGATGTCTGCTTACCTAAGAAGGCTGGCCACAGGCCCTCATCTTGCAGTCACATGAGTTGTACCTCTTGTTGGGATATATGCTATTTTTCCACTAAAATTTTAAAATTTGAGGAAACTGTCAAGATTTAGAGAGTTAAATGCAGAGTAAAAGCAAATTAACAGTCAAAACAGCCTAGTCTGAAAAAAATAGATCCTGGCTCTGAACAGATTTTGTGTGTTTTTTCCTGTCTGGCTCAGCAGCTTCAAAACAGAGTTGGATATATTGAAAAAGATGAGAAATATGGCAATTATTAAAGCTCATTAGTATCAAGAAGCGAGGGCAGCTCTGTGTTAGCACCCCTTCTAAAAGGCATCAGCAGTAAATAAAGTAGCTTGTGTAATGAAGGGCACAGTTGCAAAGTGACTGTTAAATTTATCTATGATGAACAATGTGAGTTACAATGCATGTCCTTCTTTGCTACAAAAGCCTCTCTGTTCAGATGATGTGTTATGAGTATGTGGTAAGGTCACCTGAGCCATCACTGGGTGGGATGAGGGCACTGCCAGTGCAGGAAGGTCTCCTCATTTTCACAGAAATGGAAAGCAGTTTTTTAAAAATTCTTTTTCAGTGTCAGTAGTTAAATAACATATTATTCAAAAAGTCTTTCTTCTGTAATAGCTCTCTGGAATTTGCCAAGTAATAAAGACTTTTTCATTTTTATTATGTTTTCTGCAGCTACAATAGCAATGTTTCAAACTCTTATGTTCTCACTGTACTCTGACAATGTTGAGAAATACTGTGAAATATTGGTGGCACTCATCCAACACTTGAAGACATCTTTATACAGCACGTTGTATTTTTGTGATCTGCACATTGGCATGCTAATCATAGAATCATGGAATGGTTTGGGATGGAAGGGACCCTAAAGATCACCTCATTCCAACCCCCACCATGTCTCACCATGAGCAGAGACGCTTTCCACTGGACCAGGTTGCTCAGAGCTGAATCCAGCCTGGCCTTGAACACCTCCAGGCATGGGAAGTCCAGTTTATGCTCGATCCAATTTATCAGGAAATTGTGCAATAGGGTTTGCTGAGTGACTTTAGGTACTGGCTTGGATTTAGAAGCTAAGCTTGCCTGGCCACCTAGACAGCAGATAGTGCAGGTCCCTGGTGTAGGTGTCCCTGCCTTCCTGAGGAGCCTTATGCTTCATCTTGGGCTGGGAGGGAGCCTAAGAAAATGCTTAAATTAAGCATTAGAAGTTGGGTGGTGCAAAGCCCACTCCCAACAACATTCACTTCTTCAGTCAAACCACTTCCCCCTAAATCTTCACATCTCCTTACCACAAGGGAGGGAAGTTTACAGCGCACTCACAAAGTCAACATGTACCTTGAAAAAGGAAGAGCTGAGTGCTGGAAGGGAAGTTTTCTTGAGATCCCCACCATGGCCATTCCTCCACCTCTTCACTGACGGACAAGGAGAGGAGATTGCTCTGTGGCAGTAAGGAGATGAGTGGGCAGAGAGAGGCTGAGACCACATAATGTCCCCCTGAGACCCCTGATGGTTGAGCCAGCCCTCTAGCTGAGGCAAACAGCAGAGTCATGCAAATTCTTTCCTAAATGGCGTGAACCCCAAAGAGGATCTTTGTCAGTAGAACTCTATGAACAATTTTGCCTTTTTTAAATTATTATTTTTTAATCACATATTTGTACTTTTAATTTCAGAGTGATCCCTCTAGGAAGTCTTCCAAATCCAAGCGAGACAAAGAGAAACAGTCTTGTAAGAGCTGCAGCGAGAACTTTAACTCCATCACAAAGAGGCGGCACCACTGTAAGCAGTGTGGGGCAGTAAGTATCCCAGCATGCTCGGCTCTTGAGTTCCTTCTGCAGAGACCATTGAAGACAATTTTTTTATTTTTTCAGTGCAGGGTCTAAAAGACATTCTGGTTCATGGCAAGTCATTGACAGAGCAGGTTTTTCTACTTGCTTTACTCTCTGGGTATCGGGGGGGAAAAGAGCAAAACTGGCGCAAGGGTCCTAATTTGTGCTGGTTTAAAAGCAAATTCTGTGCCTCAGTGGATAGAAAGAAAGGTGGTGCATTTCCTGAAGGTGGACATTGTGTCAGGGGAGGTTTAGGGTGGATATTAGAAAGAGGCTTTTCCCCCTGAGAGTGGGCAGGCACTGGAACAGGCTCCCCAGTGAAGCAGTCACAGCACCAAACCTGCCAGAGCTCCAGGAAAGTTTGGACAACACTTAGGCACAGGGTGTGACTCTTGGGGATGCCCTCTGTGGGGCCGGAGCTGGACTTGTGTCCCTTCCCACTCAGCATACTCCTGTGATTCTGCACTTCTTTCCCTAAAGAAATGTTGTGCAAAAGTAGTTTCCTCCTGCTTGAAAAACCAAAGAAAATCTGTCCCAGAGAGGCAAGGCTGGATTATTGAAGGCCCATAGCCACCTCCCCTAGAGCCATTTATGAATGGCTGAATTCCCTTTTTTTTTTCTGTAAATCATAACCATGGCCAAGATGAGATAGATTTCTGCAAAATGACATGAAACCTCATTCAGTGTTCCTAATGTAACTAAGAGTAATGTTATTTAAATAATGTTAGTCATTTGAAGTAGAGATAAATTTTCAGCTGCAGAGAGATCTAAACGTATAGTTAAGATGTTTAAAGAAACCTCAGTCTCAGCAATTGAAATTAAATTGCTGTCAAGGAGGCATTTTTACCCTAGGGTTGGGATTTTCGACCTTCTGGGTTTGTTTTTATTAATAATTGCTTAAATCATGAAATACATTTCTGGGGGGGTTAAAATATCCCATTGCAAAGTCAGTGTTACTAAAGAAATGAAATAATGGCTTTTCCCCAGGAACAGAGAGATAACAAGAATTACATCATTAATAATTTATCGTCAAACCATTTGTTGTGCAATGCCTTGGTGTGGCAATAGCGTTCGAATTAAAGAAGTTAATTTGTCTCAAGGAAAGACTATCATGTTACTAAAAATGCTGTCTGGCTTTTGTTTGGGTCACACTTCCTGAATTAAGGAAGTCCTCTTCATATAGTAATTCAAGTCTTACAGTGAACCATGTAACAACATATATGTGTGCTGTGGGTTTTTGGTTATTGTACAGAAATTCAGAATGGATGTCCATCAGGCTGACACCCTGGGGACAGTTTATCTCCCTGGAGCAGGTGTATTAGTGACAAATTTGTAGCATGAAAACAGGTTCTGGAGCTGCAGATCCAGCATTGTTTCCAAGCACTGGTTCCTTGGGACCAATGTGCCACTGCATGCTCTTGGCAGCTGAGGCAGACAAATAATTTTTAATGGATAATCTATTGGACTATATTCTTAAAATTGTTGGTGCTTTCTGGATTCCTCAGTTCTCCAGATGTCCTTGATTGATGAGGAATGTCAGCCACTTTCACTCTGAAAATCAGTCCTTCTTAGACCATTAAAAAGCACTAATTGCTTCATCAACTTAAGCTCTTTTTGACTTATAAAATCTCATAAGAAAAGACAAGAAAAGCAAACTTGCATGATGTTAGTCATACAGTATTTCCCCAAAGACATAAGTTTTCTTTGATTTGGTATTTTGGTATATGGCATGGGATCACAAGCACATTAATTATTAATGGAGGTAGAGACAATGAATATTATATTGGTCTATCTTACATTTACATTAGCTTTCATAGAATTTTGCTTTACTAACAACCATTCTGCAAGTCAATTTCTTTGATAAAGAGTTGTGTTTTAAACATGACTAATTAAACACCATCTGTCTGTTACAGGTGATCTGTGCAAAATGCTCTGAGTTTAAGCCACTTGCAGATAACAGCCGTCATAATCGAGTGTGTAAAGAGTGTTTCCTGCAGCTCGCAGCAAGCCCCTGCAGCCCTGGGGTGGAAGCAGTTGGGGAACAGAAGAAAAGACTAGCTGCAGAGGTATAGTCTTTGGCTAAGAAACTTTGTGAGACTCTCTCTTTTTAAAGTGCATTTATTAAAAACTAATCAAATTGGTTTTCTTTTCTGCCCCACCATGGTATTTAATCTTCTGACCTATAACTCTCATTGATCATGGCTGCAGCCTGGATGCTGTTTGTAGATGGTGAGCATTCATCATAGGATGCTGATCACACAGTGATGCATACAGGTTTGGCAGCTAAGCTTCAGCTTCCAAACTTATGAAAAGAAGGAGGAAAATCCTCTGCCTTCTTTTTATTATGGTGTATTTCCAATCTTGAGCTGTGTACAGTAACTATTCAAAAAATAAGATCTGTTTTTTCACTTTTAATTCCAAGTAGCAACTCTGTTGCTTGAGGGCTTTGTCAGCTTTGTACCTAAACACGTCCAAGATCTCAGCAACAGGGTGGGGTAAAGCCAGAGGTCCACCTTGCCCTGAGTTGCCAGGTCTGCAGAGTGCAGAAAAGGTTCTGGATCTGGATCTGACCCCATCAAAACTTTCAGATATGGCATCAGATACTCCCCTCTGTAGCAGGGGGTTGGAACGAGATGGTCTTTATAGTTCCCTCTGACCCAAACCATTCTGTGATTCTGTGATACACGCTCCAGCTATGACTACAGATGATGAGCTCTTTACAGGTGCCAATACAGTCTGTGGTATCTCATGACAAACTTTGCAGCACTGTTTTAGTAGGCAAAGTTTGAGGTGCAAACCTGCACCTACACAGAGAAGAGAGAGCCCTGTTTATCTGAAAAGCCAAGAGGCGAACCAGTGAAATGGGACTCATGGCTTTACTTCAGAAAGCAGATTACAGCAAAAAGCTGTAAAAACCCAAGGAAAAGTGTCATTTTTCCCTCCTCCACTCAGGCTGCTAGGTTTTTGTTAAATCTTCAAAGGATGAGGTAAAATTCAAGAAAGCCAGTGTATAGAAAGAAAAGATCAGAGTAAGGCTTTTTCTTTCCCTTCTATTTACATTAAACTTTCTTAACAAGCTTAGTAACAGCTGAGGAGATTGCCACTTAACAAATGTTCTTAGCAGCTGCCAGAAGTCTTTGGGAGGCTTGTGCAAATCCTAATGCAAACAGGAATTTTGATTTTCTTTGCTTTCTATCAGAACACAACAATTTCTTCCAATCTTTTTTTGCACTATGATTTGCCTCCATCCATGCACAAGAGGATCTGTTAATAAACCCTTTGCATTAATTTGAAGTCATCTCTCAGCCTACTTTGCTAAGCAAGAAATGAGGTGCATCATCTTAATTACCATTCTCAATTTACTGGGTGGAAGTTGAATTTAGCTTCATGTCCACTGGGAATGGTGGTTCAGCCTCTGTCTCTGTTACATGGAATTATGCTATTTCTTAATTGTATATAATAATTATTAATTTCTCATTTGGTTATGGCCTACCCAAAATTTGCCCTTAAGTGTTATTTGACTCTGCACCACTTGAGTATTTTATATTTAATTCTAAGTATTTTGCGCACTTAAACATAAATGGAAACAAGTCCGTTTTATTTTTTTTCCCCTTCATCCAGAAACAAAGCATCCTTGCGGCTGAAAACAGCCTCTTCAGCAGCTACCTCCAGTTCCTTGAAAAAGGGAAGACTTGGTACAAAATGTGGGTGACCATCCCCAAGAGTGAACCTCTTGTTCTGTATCTGCAAGGAAGCAGCCAGGTAAAATGGCATTCATGAGGGTTAACACACAGAAGAAGAAAAGCATAAGTTTAAATATGTCGAGCTGAGAAATGGGTCAAAGGATTTGGCTTGGTTTCAACAACAGAACTGAATTTCCTATTCTGGATATGGCACAAAGCCTCAGATTTTAGGTTACCTTGTTATCTGAACTTACTGCTGATACAGTTGTGAGCAAATGTTAAAGCTCATTACTTTTCCATTCAAATTTTTAGCAAAAAAAGGGGACAAAACAAGAATGATGAGGTTATGCTTTAGCTTTTTTAAGGTTTCAGACAGGTGTAGTCAAGTGTTTTATTACTCTGTCATTAGGAAAAGCACTTTCCTGTTAAATATATGGAACGGCAAAGGAGGCTGGATATTGCAATTGCTGCAACTGCTGGTTCAAGCTTTTTTTTTAAACCTAGTTCTGGGTTGATGGAATAGAGGAATTTGTGAAAATGTAGATGTTGTTCAGCCTGAAAAATTATAAAGCTCCTTGTCACAGCATCATGGGGTTTTATCTTTAATTTAAATACTTATATTGATAAGATGTTTTTGTCTCTAAATGTACTGTTGAAGCTAACTAGCATTTGTGTGTGATGAAGATCAAGGGATAGAAACATCTATATCCAAACTAGAAACATCTGTCATGCTTCCGTAGCACTGAAGAATGACAATGCTGAAAGGAAATGCTCTATATCCAGTTTTGCATTTGGCATGTGCCACATTTATACACAGCTTTGTTTTATCTCCTGTTTGGGGTGGAAGAAGTAATGGAACTGAATTCAGCCAGCAATTACCCTGCTGTAGTTGTAGTGATAAAAAGGTTTGTTTTTTTTTTAATTAGCATCTGTTTATGGCTAGGAACAGTTGAGGAAATCAATTTTCCCTGTGTGGTGGAACTGAGTTGTCTGTTCCCAAATCTTTAACCCTGGGTGTTGCAAAGACTGTAACAGAGCAATAAATATATGCTGCTGTAATGACCTAGATAAGTAACTCATGTGTGTTGTGCTGCTCAGAGTCAGGATGAGTGCACAGTGCTTGTGATTGCTGACAGTATTATACATCCACTAGATTTTTATCTACCACTCACTCACTATCTGAGGAAAATTATTGTTATCAGCCCTAAAGTGAAGCTCTTTCAGCACTGGGTATTTTGGTTTGATGAAATACCAGTAGCATGCAGTCATATTATGTTGCATGCAGAAATATTTTTTTAAAAATACAGTCCAACAAGCCAAATCCTGTAGGCTCTTCAAACGAAAACATGGATTTCATATCTCTTAAAAGGCCTGTAAATCCTACTTACATGCTCAGTATAAGGCTGGAATTCCTCATATGGGTGCATAATAGCCCCCAGATTTGCTGGGCTTCAGGTAGGAGAGAAGGGCTCAGTGGCAAAGGACATCCACAGATGCTGCTGGTCTCAAAAAGAAGTCTGTATTGGGGGTGGGGTATTCCTCAAGGCCAAGTGCTTCACCTTTACCTCTCAGTAGTACAGCTTTTCAGAGATAATGTAAATCCCTTCCTTTTGGATCAGGCAGGTACAGACAAAGTGCCAATGGCAGCATATTAAGGGAGGATGCAAGACCAAAGGCAGACTGCTTAATTTGCCTGTGTCTGCACATGTTGGGTAGGTGCAACATACAACTCAAATACCAATTTGCTCTTACGGTGCACTTCGTGGCTACAAACAACATCATTTGTCATTTTCATGGGCAACCTACAATTTTCCATTTGACAAGTCTAAATGTCTACTCTTCCAAACCAAGACCAATGAAACAGGCATGGTTGAGCTTGCATGTGCTCTTGTGCATTTGTGTTCATCAGTCCCATGTTTCCTTGCTTGAGCAGTGCCACGTGTGCAGGAGTTGCTCTGTACATGCCAGTTCTGCATGGACAAGACCTTCCTGTTTATAGGGATGTGGCTGTGGTGTCAGGCAATAGAAACTGTGCTGCATTTAGGACAACTAGCTACACCCAAATGGGAACTGAGTGTAACTTTAGTGTTTGGCCTAAAGCTGCCTTAAATCTTGTTGAATAATGCTTGGTCTTCAAGCAGTTGGACTCTGGCATTTTTGCATGGCAATAGCAAGCAATAGATTAATAAATCAAGAAGCCTGTATTGATAAACTCTATTAATAAACTGTGATACATTTTTGACTGTATTTCTTGCCCATTTAGTTAATGTATGTGTCTGCATTGATGTGTGAGCAGTTTTGATACTTCAATTGCTTTAGACAAAGTGCGAGAAAAGCAGGCTTTTTTTTTTGGCCATTGTCCTCTTCCAGATTTACCAAGTCATCTGCATTTGGTGTGGGCTGACAAAAGAATGACTTTGCCACTTCTCTAAGGGATACTTCATTAGCTTTGGTATGGGGCTGCAGCACAAGCAGCTGCTACAGAAGGTGATGGCATTTTACACATGCTTGATGCCTGTGTGATTCAGACTTCAATGTTTAGAAATATTTTGCTGGGAGCAGTTGAAGAGGTCACTTGGCTGTGGCACACTTTGCCTTGCTAAAATATGTCTTTCTTGAGAGCTTAGGAGAGGCGTTGGTTGATGCTCAAGATGTGACTGTTAGAGAGCTGTATTGCTCCTTAGATCTGTGAGTCAATCTGCCTTTGAAAGGATGATCAAGAATTTGAGCATTGGCTTTCTTGACATCTCTCAAAGGCATCATAAATGACTGAAAATCAAAAATTGTCTCTTCTTTCAAAGACTTTCCATTGCCTTTTAGTTGCCTTGGTGTCTCTCAGGGTCCAGCTTTGCTTATTTGCTTCCTTTTAACCACTCCTACAAAATATCCCATGATGTTGAAAAGGGACAACACCAAACTCTTCTCAGCTGGGTCCCATTGACTGTACCTAATGCAGAGGAAATTTTGTAAAAGACACATGCATAAGTTACATGAAATTATATGAAAATTCCTGCCCATATTTACTGTGAAAGAAAATCAGTGAAGTAAGAATAAAGCACCACTAAGTCATTCCTTTCTGCTGGTTTAAGCTGAGCAGTCGGTCATCCCCGCTTCCTTTGCTGCAGCGCTGAACAAGGAGCCTGGGATTGCATCCGTGTGCTTCCTGCAGTGTGCACCTGCCAGCTCCATGCAGTGTACCCCTGCTCCCGCCTCAAACTGCATTTGTTCTCTCTCCTTTAGGATGGACGAAACCCACGCCCTATCCCTCTGCCTGGCTATGAAGTCAGTTTACCAGGTTCTGGTGAGAAGTTTGATGTGAAGCATGTTTTTAAGCTTTGCCAGTCCCATCAAACTCTCTATTTCAGCGCAGAAGATGAAGAGCTGCAGGTGAAATGGATGGAAATTCTCACCAAAGCTGCCAAAGGGGAGACTGAGGATACAGCTGAAGGGCTCAGTAACCCATAGAGCAAGTTTCATTTTGTTTCTTTCCTACATGCTATAAACCATCACTTGAATTTGGTATTCATGGCACTTTGGAATCTATATGGCTTTATATTTTCATGTGTCTGCATAGGAAATTCAGTGGTTTCTCACCTTTTATTGTACATTTTTCGCGTACAGTAGTTACCTGCCATATATTATGTTAAAGAAAAAAGTAGTTATAGTTGGTGGTGGTGTCAATGTTGGCTTTAAAACAAAAGACAAGGAGCAAAGCATTAATTTTAACAAAGGTAATGGAAAATCATCAGTCTTTTGTTTTCGTAAATGTATATTTTCCAGTCCTTTTGATTGCTGTTGAGTGCAAGATGTGTATAGTCTGTGATTAGTTCTATAAATGGTGCCTTTTAAGTTAAATGTTGTAAAGGCTTGTGCTGGCCACTCACATTCCATTCTCTGCCTCGCCCTCCTGGCAAGGTCTTTGTGATGTGTGAGCATTGTACTAAGTACTTTCCTGTTGCTAAAACCATGTCTGCTGTTTTGAGATGACCTGTTCAAATGACAAATACTGTAGAAGGGACTTCTAAAAATGACTGCAAATGATGCAGAACAGAACATTAAGAAGTCTCGTTGACTTTAAGCATTTATTATATTGATTGCTTTCTTCTGGAACCAATACCTTCCTTCCTTCTATTGAAACCTATTTTGATGTAAGTGAACAAACATTTTATACTGCAAACTCAGTTATGATCAATAAACAAAACCATTTTTAGTACACACTATACAAAAAGGTGACTTTTTTGTTGTATTGGTTAATTTAAGTGGCCTAGATTTTATTTATATAATTTGTAAATAATATATTATAAGTATTTTAAGAATTTTGAAGAGACCTCAGCTAATTAACAGGATTTAGTGCATAGTGTAAGAGATATTTGTATGAACTGAATTTGTAATTTAATTTTCCTGTTCACATGGTTTTGTCTTATTTTCAAACATAAGTGCTTATCTATTTAAATAAAAATTCCTGCAGTTAACTCCTGAGCCAGATTTCCAAGGCGCAGCAAAGTTTAGATCAACATTTAATATAGGTTAAAAAAATTATAAAAGTCCAAAATAAACCAAAAAAAGGCATGTCTGTTCCTAGTCATAGTAAGCATGTAGTATCAGTCAAAATGAAATAAAATCTGTCACAGTACTGTGTTTTTAAATGGTTTGGTTTAACTTCTGTTTCCTCTTCAGCCTTCTACATTTTCTGATATTGATAGAAAGGAAGAAATGCTCCATGCAGACAGAGTTTTTTAGGATTGTTGAAAATTAGTGATCTGCATCCGTGAGTACAGAAAAGGACTTATCCTTGTTTGGGTTTGGTTTATTTTTTACATTGGTGAATAAATCATATATCTGAAGTCCATGATGATAAAATATTAGAGGCCATGTATTTGATTATCTACTGGAAAATTTTCTTGAGACTTACATCTTTCCTCTCCTCCCTACCCACCCTTTCCCAACAGTCTACACAGAAAAGATTTCTTGCAGAGTAGCTTTTACCACGAAAAATAATTCTTTCCAGTATGTGTTATTTCTTCTCCCAAGCTTCCTTGAAAATACAATGATGTAGAGTGCTTGCCTTGAAAATTTACTCATTTAGTAACATGTCTGGTTTGGAGGTAGGGTTTTTGTTTGTTTGTTTGTTTACAATGTGTTAACATTCTCTCATTCTATGATTCTAAGCAAATCAAGGGAAATGTGCTTAGTGAACACATTAATAAACCAACATGCAGTAATGCAAGAGCAAAGCACCCTCAGAGAACAACCCCAGGCTGCAGAACACTACTGTAGGAGAGTCTCTCTTGGTTGGCATTGATTGACCAGCGCAAGGTCCCAGAGTACAGTGCTGCTGTAAAATCACAATGAAATGCTTTGGTAAATCACCACGCGTCCCTGAAGGCTTGTCCTAAATTTACAGCAGGATCTAATCTCATCCAGATCAAAGGCTGGAGGGTTATGGCCTTCGATTCATTCTCCTTCCTCATCTTCTCTCCTTTAGAAGGAAGAGGGAACTCCCAAAGCTGAAGAAATAGGTGTTGCTGACACTATTTGTCATAAAAGCTGCAAGCTTTAGACTTTGCTTTGTCATAAAAGCTGTTCTTCTAAGCTCAGACTGCTTCTGTGCAGAGGGTTAGCACAGGGATTAAGATTCCCGTAAATACTACTTATGCCTTCCTATTAGTGCATAAATAAGATTTAAGCCACTAATATCCCCTTTCTAGCTCTGCATAGAGCTGAATTATATATGCTGGCCATGATAAGACCAGAGAAAAAAATTTAGATATGGCAGCAGCAGTTAAGTTCAACCAGGGGACTGAATTTTGATAAAGTGGGGATTAAAAGTACGATACCCATAGCTGTGGTGTCCTGACATCAGCACATTTCACAAAAGATGCCAAAATCTCACAATAAGCCAACAACCTTCTCTGTGCATGAGGTATGTGGCCTGTGAAGCTGCACCAACAAATCCTCTCCACTTTGCTGCTTGCAACCATGAAGTAAAACACACCAGGTCTTTGTGACTCTGCCTGTCAGGTCAAGGCACCAGACCCTACCTGCTTCATAGACACAACATTCCTGCTCTGAACATGGCTGGGGCAGAATTAAACCAAGCTGTGGTGCTCTGGGCTCTCCGGCACTGCAGGATGCCAAAATTCTGCTATATTTGGGAGCTAAACCTCACAAATCTGTGAGAGCTGGCTTGGTCCTTCCCGTTAACAGCTGGATAAACCCAAGGTGCCCATCATCTCTTTCCTGAATTAAACTGATGTCTGTAATTTCTTTCTGTATTTTTTTCTGTAAATAGACAATCACAAATTAAGGGTTTGAACAACCCTGGATTTGTTTCAAGAAGATTTCATTAACAAATCAATTAGCTGTATGTGGTGTTCTGTTTTTGAGATTATTTGATTGTTCTATTTTATTAAGGCTTTTCTATGTTAATTAGTTATAAAATGGTTTGCCCCTGTGTACCCCCTGCCCTTCCCAGAGTGGATCCTTCCCTGAGCCCCTTTGTCCAAGTTTTCCCGCCGTTTCACCTGTCTGTCAGAGATGTCAATCACCCTTCTCCCCACCACTTTACCTGTCAATCTTCCCTCTGTCTTTGTCTGTCACCTCAGCCCTGCCCTGATTCTTCAGAAAATTTCTGTATCAATCACCAGAGCTTTCACAAGTGATTTGTCCATTAGACCCTCTTTCCAACCCTAAGTTTTCCCATTTGCCCTTTGCCACCTCTCATCCCTCCCCCGAAATACCCCTATTGGTCACCTTAGGTTCTAACCCCCAGGTAATCACCCTCCTTATAACTCCATCTCGGGCGTAGCTCGAGGTCACTCGCTGCTGTCTCTTTGGAGGAAAGGAAGAATAAAATCCTCTGAACGTCGCACAAGACTGACCCTTCTCTTGCTCTTGCCTCTGACTGCACGCAAACAGAAGCGCCGCATCAGCAAGCCAAACCACACACCTGCCGTTTCGCTCTGCCGCGTGCTGGCGAGTCTTTGACCCCAGCGCGCTGGTCCCTGCCGCTCAGCAGCTGACCAGGAACCCTGCGCGGGTGGGCGCACGGGCAGGTGGGCAGGCGAGAGAAACGCAACAGCTGTATTTAATCTCATTCCCACACATTTTTCATTCTGAGTGCTTATTTATTAATTTTCCTATTCTGTTAAAATGTGGTGTTATGCCCTCAAAAGGAAGAGCTGGCAAAGGCAAAAATACAAAGAACTGGCAAGGGCAAGGGCAAAAGGCCGTGACAGGGCAGACAGACAGGGCCAGTCTCCAATTATTTATTTCCTTCCTAGAGGTAGGATGCATGTTGGTGGGTGGCTTATTTTGCAGGCGGTGAGCAAGTGTGGTGATCAGGATGAGGAACAACATTGAACTATGAATCGGAGAGACACAGCATTCCAGAAATTATCTGGATCCAGTTGATCCACCTACATCTTCTCCACCTACATTTGAGCCTTTGGTACTGTACAAGCAATACCTGAGCTCCAGCGCTGTTATCTCTCGAGCTTGGACAAGACTCACTGTCAACACCAAGACTACAAGGAAATCAAACCAGTCAATGAAGAGGTTTTATTTAAAATCAATGTCTCCACTCAAAATGATGAAGAAGGTTGAAGAAAGTTGTGGTTTTTGCTAAATGATGTGTGACCTTTTAATATCTCTGGCCTCAAATTGCTCATAGGTATCTAAAAGATCAGGGGTATTGTGTCCAGGGTCCATTAGGGGCAAAGTCAGCATGGACAAACCTGCTGAGAAACAGTAAAACTGTGAGATGGATGGTCCTTACCTGCTGTGTCTGCTGCGGGCCATCAGCACCAGAATCTGGGCCAGGTTTTCACAGAGGCAAATGGGACTGATCCATTCAGATGGACTATTTATTATTCACTTTAATCTCTTATAAAAAGGCTAGATTTCAGTGTGCTCGTTTGGTTTACTCATTCTCCAGCCTCAGTATTGCCTATGATGGGTTACACAGGGTTCATTGACTGAGGGTTTAGGAAAATGCCACTGCATCAATTCTTGGTTGTGATCAAATGAAGGTTTTTGTTAAATCATAGAATCACAGTATCGTTTGGATTGGAAGGGACCTTCAGATCATCTTGTTCCACCTCCTACCATGGGCAGGGACACCTTCTACTATCCCAGGGTGTTCCAAGCCCTGTCCAACCTGGCCTTGGACTCTCCAGGGACTGAGCAGCCACAGCTTCTCTGGGCACCCTGTGCCCGGGTCTCACCACTCTCACAGGGAAGAATTAATTTATTTCTTAAATCTGAACCTCATGAGTCCCCATGAGGTGAGCACAATCATATATATGTATATAAAACGGCCTCTAAAGGTGATGCAGGGGAGGGAATGTGAATCCCAGATCTTTTTTCTGTTCTCATGAAATTCCTTGTTACTGACAGATGCTCACAGCTGCTTCAGAGAGAAAGACGACAAAGCTGTGAGTTTCTTGTTTGATGCTGGAGGTGCTCAGAGAGATAAAATACAGTAGAGCAGTGAAAATGTGGAATATGTTTTTATGTCCATTATAAACATCTTCAGAGACGGAACAAAGTAATCACTATGCTGGAGCACATTGGGACTGTGTGTATGCCCGTCTCCCTCCAACAGTGATGTGGAGATGAGGCTTGCGGATTTGGGCGATGAGTACCTGTACCTGCCCAGAGCACACAGCATAGCCAGGTGAGGAACCTGTCTCCAGCCATGGCCAAAGCAGATGTGAAGAAACATGTATGGATGTGTGACTGCCAGCTGCCTGACAGTCAAGGATATCCCAAGCTAGAGATGGTACCTGGCCTTTAATAACCCCTTAGAGGATTTTTGACCTAGAACTTAGCTGATGATTTTTTTCACTGTAATTTTTAAAAAAATATCTACAATATCCTGTGTCAGAGAATTCTGTACCTAAACCCCTACCTTTCTAGCCCAGCAGGCTAGAAAGTTTCTTCTCTTTTTTTGAAGCTGTAGTGCTGTAGGTCTGAAGCTGTAGGTCTGGCCTGGGAAGCAGCACTGAACAGTTTCCCTGTAACCTTCCTCAGGACCCTGAGGTTGCACAGAACTCTCCTGGTTCTTCCCAGGTATCTCTTTCTGTAGCTAAAGAGTCTGGACTGTTTCTTTGTTCCTTGCTGAGTAGCTCTGATCACATTTGCTTCTCCTTCTTGAGTCTCCTTTCTTTGACCACACAGGACATGACGTGGGTCCTCATGGGAGGACCCATGAGGATATGAGTTGGGCATGTCAGGACATGAGGTGGGTCAAGGGCAGGTGCTGGGCAGAGAATTTTTTTTTCACATTTCTGTCCCAGACTGTTTATGTCTGGGGCAAAGAATACTTAAATATTTTCCCTTTTCAGCATCTTGTGCCATTTTTATTGTCTTGAACAATAGTGATGTGCCAGGACTTTGCTGGTGGGCAATATTTCCCTTGTTCAGTCCCTTAAACCAGCTGGAAGAAGAAATATTAACCAATATCAGCTGTCTGTTTTGAAGTTGATGCTAGACATGTACATGCATATCCTTCAATCACTGCCCCTTGTTAAATGAGCAAACTGACAATGTTGCAGAGCATCTGTGCAATTATATTTGAATGCATCACTTAGAGACTGTGACAAATCCATTATCAAATTACCAAATCAATCCAGAATTGAAAAGCGCAAAAGGTTAAAATAAAAATGGCTTAATAAAATTGCAACAATCCATTTAAAACTGTGCAGGGGAATGCAGAACTGTGAAAAGCGCTGAGCATCCACCATAAAATAAAATAAATCTTTCTTTGCTAGAACGGACACTGGGCAGCTCCTTGGCTGGTACAAATAGATGGATTTAGTTACAACTTTCTGTTAAATTAGCTGAGGATCTGACCATATAGCTTTGTTTGATCTTTAAGCATTACTATGTCCTGCCAAAACTGAGATAATCAGCAATTTATAGCACAGCTTTTGCTGTCCCTAGATGCACAGGAAACTTGAGCAGGATGTCCACTCTACAGAGAGTTTTTTGGAGACAAGACTCAGCAGGTTTTAATTGGTCTTGGCTTGCAAATAGTTAATGGTCTCCCTCTACAGTGAAATTCGCCCCATTTCTCCTAGCACAGAGAAAACCTGACACTACAATATTATTCCAATAGCTGCTAATTTTTTTTTGCCTGAGAGACCAATTTTGTGTCAAATTTGTGGCATTTAGCAATTCTTCCCTGATTTCTGAAACATGCGCTAGGTTTAGGATAATAATGCATTTCTGTAAGTCTGTAATGAAATCATCACTCAGGAACAGTACACTAACGCTTTACTATGCTCCTTAAGAGATTGCTTCCTGTTGCTGTTTTGAAGGGATAAAAGCAAATACAATATGCATCTCATGCAAGGGTCTAAAGCAGTTGCTGGTGTCACATGAGCTCAATCTTCTGAATTATGCAGGTCAAATTCCCAGGATTTGACCACATCTGCCAACTTCACCACACAAACCTTACCATGGTGCTATGGTTCAGGACAGGTTCAGAGCAGGTTCCACCCAGTGAGTGGTGTGTCTCTGAAATGAGGGAAATTTACTTGATTTACAAGGGCATAGAGTGATAGGACAAGGGGAAACAACTGTAAGCTGAAGGAGGGCAGTGTTAGACTGGATATCAGGAATAAATTCTTTACTAGAAGGGTGATGAGGCCCTGGCACAGACTGCCCAGAGAAGCCGCGGCTGCCCCATTCCTGGGAGTGTCCAAGGCCAGGTTGGATGCGTCTTGGAGCAGCCTGGGCTAGCGGAAGGTGTCCCTGCCCGTTGCAGGGGGTGAAACTGGATGGACTTTAAGGTCCCCTAAACATTTTGTTTCTATGTTTACTTGAGGCTTATAAAATGTAAAGCTCATCTCTAGTAGAGAATGACCAGATATAGAATGAATATCCTGACATTTGTAAAAAGTAGATATTAGAAGGAAATTAATAAATGAATTTGCAAGGCCATGTCTGCTTAGCTGGAATCGTTCTGATTAGCCCCAAACTGTGCTGGAGGAGATAGCTTTTATGAGTGTTCACACCAATATTTTACCTTGGATTGAAGACACAAACGGTTGTTCTCAGAGTGTTTGTTTTCTCCAAGCTACTGACAAACAGAATGTGTATTGATGCCACTTGGCCTGTCACACTGTATATATTCATTTCTATAAAAGAAGGAACAAAAATGTTCCCTCTTCAAATTAGTTTAGCATTTTCAGGCTCCAATGGGATATATGTACCTGTGTGCTGCTGTGTTTTTCTATACTGTGGCACTGGACTGCATTTAACAGTAATAAAGAAAACAAGTCCTGAGTCATGGCCCCAAGCTGAATCCACCACCTCACTACCACCTACTAGAAACAAGGAAAACACACTGGAGTTTGCAGCAGGCAGGCAGGTCACGTTATCAGCCATGAGCCATCTTTACATGAGCACGGCAGAGCTCTGTGCCACTGATAGCCCAGAGGAGTCACTGGAAGAGCCAAAATAGAGCTAGGCATGGGCATACAGCATGCCCTTGGCAGAAAGGACTCTCCAGGTCCCTGCATGCAATATTCCCTGGTACAAGACCAGGTTGGTTTCTTCCACATGGGGAGTTCCCAGCATGACTCCTCTCTGCTGAGAGAAGCAATACTTTATTCCAACATCTATCATAGAATCATAGAATGGTTTGTGTTGACAGTAACTTTCAAGCCCATCTTGTTCCACTCCCTGCCTCGAGTGCTGTGTCCAGCTCCGGGCCCCTTGATTTAAGAAGGACATTGAGATGCTGGAGCATGTCCAGAGAAGGGCAACAAGGCTGGTGAAGGGTCTGGAACACAAGTCCTGTGAGGAGCTTGAGAGAGTTAAATTAGAGAGTTGAGAGAGCTGAGGTTGTTTGTCCTGGAGAAGAGGAGGCTCAGGGCAGATCTCATCACTGTCTCTAATTCCCTGACAGGAGGGTGCAGCCAGGTGGGGGTCAGAGTCTTCTCCCAGGCAAACAACAAGAGGATAAGAGGACACAGCCTTAAGCTGCACCAGGGGAAGTTCAGGCTTAACATAAGGAAAAGATTCTGCACAGAAAGAGTGGTTTGGCATTGGAATGGGCTGCCCAGGAAGGTGGTGCAGTCACCATCCCAGGAGATGTTTAAGAAAAGACTGGACGTGCCAGTGCCATGGTGGGGTTGACAAGGTGGTATTAGGTCATAGGTTGGACTAGGTCATCTCAAAGGTCTTTTCCAACCTAGTTAATCCCATGATACTGTGAGTGAAACCTATAGCTGGGAGAGGAGGACGAGGAAAAGTCAGGGGCCCGAGTGAAGCCATCTCCCTGGGCCAGCAGCACACCACTGATCCAGAAACCTGGGGGATGGCAACAGATCTGACAACCCAAATGATCATTTCATGTCACTTCTAAGCATCACATTTTTCTTTCAGGAATGTAATCACTGAGCTTTTAGCTATCACACCTGTGTATGTGTGATCTGACTAAACAGAAGCTGAGGCTGAGAGCGACTATTCTCCTTTTCAAGAGTTACAGAACAAGCAACAGGGTCTGCCTGAGCCTCTGGGCAGTGTAGGCAAACCCAAGAGTCACTGCCTGGGTCTGAGGGGCTGATGCTTAGCTGAGCCAGCCTCAGCTCCTGAGGCTCAGGGAAGAAGGGAGTGGCAGCAGGGCCAGCCAGGAGAGGAGAGAGGGGATTAGCTTGCTGCTGCTGGAGGGCTTGAAAGCTGCCATGGCCGGGCTGGGACTTGGGAGCATGTCCCTGTTTGTGGCCAGGCAAGCCCTGCAGCTGCCCAGGCAGCTGTGCTTCACTAGGGACTGTTCCTTCAGTAGTCTTGTGCCCTTGGTATGCCTGGGGCCACCTCTAATAACTAGGATTAAAAGAAAGGCAATGTTTTAGGGCAGTTTAGTGAAATCCATCAGTTATATATAATCCCTAAGCAAAAGCAGCAAGTGTCTGTCTTAGGCTGCATGGCTTCCCCTGATGCTGAATGTGAAACCAGGGGCCTTAAAAATTATGAAAGCACTCACCTGCAGCCAGGGAGGCGAGTGATGTTCCAGGGGGTCACATCACAGGGCTGCCTGTGGTGTTCCAGGACATGTGGAGCAAAACCAGTGCTGTTGGGTTATACACTTCCTTACAAAGCAAATCTGAATGCTGCCATGAGGTGAGTGGAATTCAGGTGCTGCTGCTTAATTTGCTTCTGTGAGTGCCTGTAAGGAAAGATTTGACTTGCAACACACTTGTGTTCAACTTGAATTGTGTAACAGCAGCTGCAGGGGCAGTGGCTTACAGAAAAAACTACTTCTCTGTCTTTGGTATTCCTGTGGTTTCACTGGACTCAGTGGGTTTAGCTGCAGATCCCAGTGAAAACAAAAACAATTTTGTAGACAACTGGACGTATGTAAGAGATTCTGCTCGTGGAATATAAAAGCATGAAGAGCAGTATACTGTGTTTGTAAGACCAGATCCATGAGAACCAGACCTGAGGCTCTGCAGCCTCAGCCTGGCTGCATCGGGGACTGACGGCAGGCAGTAGAGGAGGACAGGCAGCGAGCAGGGCGCAGGCAGGAAACAGGGCAGGTAGCGGGCAGGTTAGACAGGGCGGGCAGCAAGCAGGGAAGGGCGGGCAGCAGAGGCAGGCAGCGGGCAGGGTGGGCAGAGCGGGCAGCGAGGGGCATACAGTCCCTGCCCGGCGCCGCGGCCGCTGCCGGATCCCCGCCTGGCCGCCTGTGGGGCGCCGCGCAGGCCGGGGAAAGCGCGGGCCGAAGCCCGGGGCTGTCAGGGCACGGCGCTATCCTGCTCTCCGAGGCTCCGGCGGCGACCCGGCTGCGCCGGCCCCGAATGGCCCCTCCTCTCGCTCCGCTGCCCCTCCTCCCTCGCCCCACGGGTGTCGCGGAGGGGCCGCAGGGCGGTCGCCCGGCGGGACTCCTCGGGACGGGCCGTGCTGTGCTGCTCTCGCCGGCCCGGCCCCGACGGAGGGCGGGCGGGTGCGAGTGTGGTGCACCTGCCGGGCGGCTCGGCGCGGCGGGGGTCGGCGGAGCTATGCCGGCCGCCACCACACCCGGCCTGGACGCGCCGCGCACCACCGAGCTATGGCAGGACAGCGGCGGCCCCCGCGGATACACAGGTACGCATCGTTCCTCGCACAAGTTCCGTCCTGCGTCGCACCGGAGGGGAGGGAGGATGCCAGCGGGCGTAGCGCCAGACCCCGGTCAGGGTGCAGGATTCCTCTCGCATAGGAATGCGGGGTGACCGGGGCAGGATGCGGTACCCCTGGACAGAGGTGTTGTATGTCCCCGGGAAGGGGCACGGGAGATCCCAGCGGGGGCTGCGTTACCTTCCCACTCAGCTCCGGAGCCCTGCGCTGGGCAGGGGCCCCTCCCGTCCTGCTCCGTGCCGCCTCCAGCCGGTCTCTGCAGCCGTGGAGCGCGGAGGTGACAATGACCCGCGCCTTAAAGTTCTCGGGCACGCAGCGCCTCGAGACGGGTGTCTCGGAGCCGTCCCGGAGCCGTCCCGGGCACGGAGGGGGTCCCGGCGGGTCCCGACGACTCTGGGACAGCACTCGCGCCGAGCGGGTCCAGTCCTCGACTGCGGGTCTGGCGGAGGGGCCGAGCACCCTCAGGGCTGCACCCAGCAGCCACACTCCAGAGCCGTCCCAGCGGCTCACCCGGGGGCTGGTGGCGCCCTTGGAGGGGGTGGTTGCTCCGAGAGAGGAGGCGCTGCGATTCAATGATAGAAGTTTGGGATTCAGTCGCTGGGATGGCCACGGGCACAGGAGACGAATGCGTGGGGGCAGAGGGGAGTGTCTCGCAAGGATGGAAGGTGCTGGTTCTCAGAAAGATCACTCCAGGGCACACACCACCGGGCTGGGAAGGAAATGAAGATATCAGTGTTTTAAGGGATATGGTAATACATTGAGGAGTGGAATGAGAAACCAGTCAAAGCTTTTTCCTTCTTATCTTTTTCTTTGCTGGAGTTTTGTTACTCAATTCGATTGCATAGACCATGATATCCTTTCAAAACCTCTTTGGCTTAAGTGGGTTCAATAATTTGGGAGTAATGCAAGGTGACAGAGGGTCTGAGCTGGTGGGAGATGTCCACTGCGCAGGGCTGTGGCGTTAGCAAGTGTCTGGGCCTGGAGGGAGCAGAACCATGGTCTGGACCTGCACATTCCCAGACACAGCCTCCTCTGGAGTCCAAGACCAAGGTGAGATGGAAGGATGCTGGAGTTTGGTGCAGCTGCAGTGACCTGCTGCTTGCCGGGGTTTCTTCCTTTTTTCTTCAGATCACAGGGCAGGTGGGCTTTTCCTGGGCTTCACTGTGAGCAGAGCTGAGTGCTGCTGAAATCCAGTGACCTCCTTCCCATGTGCAGCCTGTCCTCTCATATCCTTGCGATTTATTCAGCTCATGAAGTTCTAGCAGACTTCATTAATGACCTGATTTTGTTGTGCCTATAGAAATTGGCAAATGTATTTGGGCTACTAGCATATCAGTGCTTTAAATTATATCCTCTGAATGTGCTTGACTGTTTAGTTTGAATTTAATAGAGCAGCTAATTTGAAAACACAAAACAAGTTCTGAGAAACATGCTTAGAGAATTAACTCAAACCCAAGTGCAGACCCTGTTGCTCTAGCCTGATAGTGTTGCTAATTCTTGACTTTTCTCTTTTTTAAAATAATGTATATTTGGCTGCTTTTATATGTTGTGTCAAAGTCTTGTGGGGCTGGGTTTGCCCACACTAAAAGGAATTTTGTAAGTGGGATGTCCTGTGTTGCACTCAGCCTTTCTGATTCTGTGTAGGTTAATCTTGCTCTGCATAGATTTGTGGCAAAATGTCTAGAAATGCCAATCTGCCGAAAACTATTTGGTGTTCAAATCAAAAATCCACCCTCAGGTAATGCCTCGGATATCTATAGACCTGGCTCCTCTCAGCCCTGTCTCCAGCCAGAACAACAAAGACCATTTTTTCCAAGCCAACTACACCAAAACTGTGGAGCAGTTCTCAGCAAGGGGCTAAACTGGAATACACTGGGTCAGGGCTTGGCTGTGCTCCATTGGCTGTAGGACCAGCAGTGATGCTTGAGCACACAGGGCTTTGCCAGACCTTATTTGGGTGTCTGCTCTTCATGCTCTTCATCCTCTCTGCTGCTTCATGGGGCTTTTTCATGGTACAATTCCACCTTCACAAACAACCATTTGGAACTATGAATGTATTGAGTCAGATGGACGTACTGCTGGCAGCCCTAAGCACTTTAGATAGTTAAAATGATGGCTGCTTTATAATTTTAAATTAAACTCTTGTTCATCTAAATGTGGCCATGTTATTTATTACATCAATATTTTCTGCCAATTGTTGCACAGTATTTATACAGTATCTTTCATTTCATCGTGTCCTTATTAGTGATCGTTTTTGATGCTGAATGCCCCCTTACATTATTTCAGACCATGAGCAATAGGGTGATAACAAAGATTTGCACAGATAAACTCTCTCACATGTTCCTTTTGAGAGGATGAAAAAATATAGCAGGATTCCCATTTGAATTAACACGAATGATAGAGAAATTAAAGGAAGTTCCTTAGTACAGCTCTGATGCCTGTAGTACTTAGAGAGGCTTAGAGCTTCCTGAGACACAGCTGTGAGGTTCAAACACCCTGCACTTTTTCCTGATGTTGCCTTCTTTTGAAGGACTGACAAGAGCAAGGAGAACAATCCCACGCTGTATTTGGGGAGGGTCATCAGTGTGCTTCCCTGAGGAGCTGTGGGAGCCTGGCTTACCCTGAGAGAAGGTCAGCAAATGTGTAGGGCAGGAGCGTGGGGCAGGGGAAGGGCACAACAAATGTCTGGAGCTGAGAAAGCCTTCTGTACTGTGGCAGTTGTGCTGTCCCAGCAGCATTTACAATGTTACTGCTGTGCTGTGGTAGCGGTCTGTGGACATTCATCGATCAGCGCTTGCCAGGCTCGGTAAATTCTCTGGAAAAGCCTCTGAGATTCTGAAAGGCTTGTGTCAGGTGACCTGAGCACTCTCCTGCCCTGTGGGAATCGCTGTGGAGCAGGGTGCTGTTGTCAGCCTGTGCCACTGAGATACTGGTTTCTCTGAAGCCGCCCAGATTATACTGGGGGCTTTTGGGTGAAACAGGAAAAAGAGAAAGGAGGACAAAGGCATATCATTATTTTTAGTCCTTATGTTGCCGAAGTAGGAGGCTCTGGCCCTCTCGTTATCCAGGATGGTACCTTTTTTTTGCTGTGGTTCCTCTCATTCCTCAATACCCTCCTGTAGCTCTTTCAGACTGAGTAGCAGATACTTCTGTCAACAGAGAGATGCATCAACAAACACATCAGTGCAGCCACAGACAGAGGGACAATAAATGCAGGATCCAGCAGAAATGCTCATTATGACAGGTTATAAATTAGTAGGTTTCACTGCTGGGCTGTTGTCTGTAGTTGCCATTCTGCCTTGTTCCTCCTCTTTCCAGATCAGGGAAGTGGAGAGAGTTAAGCTGTAGTGAATTCTCTATTCAGACCTAGTTGTGGAAAGAATTATCTAGCAGACACCACTGAAAGAAAGGGACGGGGTCTCTTGCTTAGAACAGATAAAGGTTGCAGTTTGCTGGAGGATAGGAGAGGGACAGCATGTATTAGATCAGTTGTAGCCTGGATGTTGGTGGCCATGGTGGGATGCTGGTACCAGGGTACCTTTGGTGTGACTTAAGCTGTCTGTTCTTTTGTTGTGAGCAACTTGATTTTTCTGAAGTGAGTTTTCTTGGCAGTGCAGAGACTGAAATTATGTTACTAAGAACTTAGAGTTGCTCTTCCAGGACAGCAAAAACAAAGTTGTTCTTCAAAGCCAGGAGTGCTGCTGCTCTGAAGTACAGATGCATGGAATTTTATCTTCTTGCCCCTGTGATCCTCAGATGTGGTTCAGTTTTTAGGCTGCAGAAGAAAACATGGATCCAAATTTCCATTTCTATGGGGCAGAAGGTTATACAACTTGGAATATATGAGCTTGTAATTTCCCCAGGGTTACTTCTCCTCTTGTTCTCCCAGGAGCTCAAAGTCAAACTTCGTATTAAGTAATGTAAAAGAAGTGATAGTTGCAGAATGTCAGCTAATTGGCTTTATCTCCTGTACTGCGAGGTGTTAATCTGGATGGTTAGGCATTTGCACCAGGCATTGATACTGCTTTTGAGGGAGGGATTTTTGTGCTTGTCATTAAAGCATTAGAACAGTACAAAATAGAGAAGGAAGAGAATTTTTGGGTTTTCTGAGTCCTTCACAGTGCAAGATTGTTCCCTGTGGTATTCTCCAGTGCTTCTCCTAGCTACTCTGAAATTACCTAGGCTGGAGAGAGAGATTATTAGTAGACTTCTGAATTTCAGCTAATGAACGAGGTGAGCTGAATGCTTTGGATCTAAACCACTGAAATTTAAAAAATCGCAAGTCAGTCTTAAAACACAGAAGCACCCCAATGACAGTGGTTAACCCAGCATTTTCTGGGTGATGTGGCGTGGTCTATTTTAGAGGACAAAACCACTGCCAGTTTTGCTGTTCCCACTGTGTCAGAGCCAGGACATCCTTGGACTTTCCCCTGGAAAAGCAGAGCATCCCCAAGCATCTCTGCAACTCTACAGCAAAGACATTTATAACCATGATGGAATTGGCATGATTTTGCTTATTAATCATGATTGCCACTGACTTTTTATGTGCACTGTAGAGTCTTGCCTTCAATATTATGATGGGGACAAGCTAACACATAGGACAATTGTTAGTTTTCATTTAGGCATTTTATTGACGTGCTGTCTTTGAAATGCAAGTGTAGAGGAGCAAGTATGTTACTTTAAAGAACAGTTTTGACTGGCTGAGTGGATCAGGATTGGCATAGAGGTGATTTTGCAGTCTGCGTGAAAGTCTGCCTCTATTTTGGTTGTCAGATGACAGAGAGAGAAATGCAGAAGTTGCAGAATGAGCAACTGCTCCCCGAAAGAAATAAATTCCTGTGTCTGCTGAGGGTCTCAGAGATGGGGCTGAGCTGGTGCCTGGATTACAAATGAGCCTTTGCAGCAGAGCAGAGCCCCTGTGGCCCAGCAGCATCTTTAGGGGGGGGGGTCTGTAGCTGCTTGGGGGGGCAGCTGTCACAGCTACCTCAGCCCAAATTGGAGTGGTGGTGGCTGGTAGAAGCAGTGTTGGGGAAAGGAATGGGATAGCTGCTTGCCTTTCCTGCAACAGACCTGGGAGAGATGATTCCATTGTTACTTCTGGGATGAAATAAAGCCAGTCACAATGCTGCTCATGTATTCCAGACTCTTAAGCAGAGTAGCTTTGATTGGGAATGAATTTGAGGAGAGTTCAAAATGGGGAGAGAAGTTGAGTAGGGATGGTGTACAAAATTCCCTGAGTGTATATATGGGCTGGAAACAGTGTGTGGGAGGATGATTTGGCCTGTGGGAGCTCAGAGAGGTGCAAAGGGCAAGTTTCGGGTTTGATTTTCCTGGTCAGAAGAGCAGAAATTTGTGCCTTCGTGTAAAAGCAGAATTACACCCAGGAAGGTTTCTGCTTACAGCCACTGTTATTTCCAAGATCTTTGCTAGTTGATTGGGTCGAAAGAGGCATCTAGACTGGACACAGGGGTTCTACTTTGCTCTAAGAAGTGGTGCCCCACAAAACCAGGGGCAGTTTTACACAGGCAAGAGAGCTCTGGTGTTTGGCCCATTATTGTTAATACGTGCAGAAATTTAGATTAATACTGAGGTTTTCATTCATTTTAATCTGTTTCAGCCCAGAAGCTGAATTCTCAGGTGTAGCCCTAGCCATTTACAGAGGAAGGGCAGGGCATGCTGCTGTCCTCTGCTCTGCTCTTTTGAGCTGCTTGTCATTCTGTGCATAACTCAGCTGCCATCCTTGACTTTTTAAACAGGAAAAAGCAAACACAATGCACTGGTTCCCTGTCCTTATACTGGTGTTCCTGTCAATCTTTGTGCCATCCTGCACCAAGTCCTCTGTGCAGGGAGGCTGAAAGCAGATGTGTTTATTGATTTGCGCTGTTAGTCATTGCTGTGCCCGAGTGGTTCCTGGCAGGATGCTGCGTGGTTCTCACTGAGCAGTTTGCAGGTTGCTCTGGTGGCCGTGGCCAAGCTGCTGGCTGTATGTCCCTCTGCATGAAGGCCAGAATAGGAAAGCCAGACTCTGTCAGGAAAAGAACCAGCTAGGAGAGAAGAAAAATAAAAAACTATAAAACCACAGAGAAGGGTTTTAAATCTGGCTGTTGGTTTCTCAGCCCGTGAATGACTTCTATCACCATAATAAAAGGAATGCTTTTGCTAACTTTTTCAGACTGGTGTCTGAAAAATCAATTACTCACAGAAATTCTTGCTGACAGTTGTGGATGCCAGGTCACAACTCTGTGGTGTGCATTTCACAGCTTAACACAGCAAACCAAGGACAGGATTAGCTTCAGATTGCTCTTGGGAAAGACTTAGGGAAGCCAAAGTGAGCCAGCCAGGAGGAGGGAATGAAGGTAAGGTCTGTAGCATTCAGGCTTGTTTTGCTTAACAGGGTGGTTGGAAATTCCCCATGAAAATTAACAAACCTGTATTCCATCATCTGTTTTAAAACAGGAAAGTGGCTTCAAAGATAAAAGGTTGAAAAGTTTCTATATTCTTTACAAATCGGTTCTTTGAGGAAATAAAATTCCTAAGTTTTAAGCTTTTTGGTGAAAAATTAATATATAACCATCAAGTAGCATGCAGGTTTGGTCCACCTAAAATTTCACATTGCAGGTGGATTTTTAATGACTGAAGTGTTTTTTGTCCAGCTCTGGACCCTTCCTCCTTGAGAACTTTTTTGGTCAAGGTAAGTCAGTGCAATGTGGCCCCAGCCATCCATAGAGATTGTGCCCAGTCTGGCAAGTGTCATGCATAAGCAAGAGGCCACCAGCCACATCGTCCAGGCACATCTGCTCTTATCAGCCCTGTTCAGTACCCTAGCGTGTCCATGCTGCTGTGCACAAAGCCAGATCAAAGAGTTGGTGCAGGCAGATGACCCAGAGGCAGGCAAGGCAAATATGCAGCCAGGCTGAGCTCTATGTTCTGCAGCACCCAGAGCAGTGGAGGACAGTGGAGCATCTTGAGGGTAGGCAGGGGACATGCAGGGATGCTGCCGTTCCTCCAGGGATGCTGCAGGAGGCTTTCCATGGGGCAGCACACTCTGTCCTGTCCACTTTTCTGGTGGGGCATCCTTCATCCTTCCTCTACCCATGGCTCCTAAAGGAGAGGTGCTTGCCCTGTTGAAATACAGCTAGGGTTTCTTTCAGTTTCTCCAGTGGCTGGCTTTCCACCTAGCGGATCACTTTGCACCCTCTGCAAAAATGTTACAATTGTTTAATGAATGAGAGATTATTCATGAGTACTGGGAAAAAAATAATGGTGAAAGTTGAAATTATAAAAATAAAGACTTCACTGGCTCAGTGAAGGACACCAGCAAGGATGTATGCACCAAAACCTGTCTGAGAACAGAAGGACCTTGTGGCAGAGGGAAAGTGCACACTTGGCCTGGGACTCCCATGTTGCAGGTCCCATGGTGACCTGAGAGAATGGTGAGACCCTGGCACAGAGTGCCCAGAGCAGCTGTGGCTGCCCCTGGACCCCTGGAAATGTCCAGGGCTGGGTTGGACAGGGCTTGGAGCAACCTGGGGTAGTGGAAGGTGTCCCTGCCCATGGCAGGGGATGGAATGGGATGAGCTTTAAGGGTCCTTCCAACCCAAAGCATTCTGTGATTCCATGAAAGCAGTGCTGCCCAAAATGCAATGGATGTGGGAGTCTCAGCACCTGAAGCCTTGTATTCATTGTCAATTACATGTGCTGAAAAATCAGTTTTACCTACGAAACAGACCACAGAATAAAATGAAGTGGGTAGCAGTGAGCCTGAGGTATTTGCTGTAACAGAGGTGGGAGCAGAGAGCTTACTTGAGCATGGATGTGTAAACACAGAAATAAACTCTCTTCAAATACCTTTTTGTTCTCTTTCTTAGTTGCATGGAAATTACATATTAATGGGAGAACAAGCTTTTCTGAAAAAGTATTTTTACAAATGTTTAATGGTGGCCTGTAAGAATCATCAGATATCGGGTTCCCTCTATCACACTTAAAAATAATTTTATCAATAGAAACACGGAATGTTTAATGGGGAATATTTTCATTCAGAAATGCTGATGTGAGGCAGGTACCAGAACCATATATTAATAAGCTGCATTTCTTTTGTCAGGTAATGTGCTGTGAGAGATGTTTTCCTTAGGTACCTGCAAGTTTTACCCTGTGTAGTTGTCCAGATGTTCCTCTGTGTGACTGATCCGGAGGAACAGTCCTGAGGCTGCTGTTCAGTTCTTACAGGTCTCCATCAGAATTTGGGGTATGAAGCTCCCAGAGCAGTGGTGGCCAAGCCTGGACCTGCCTCTGAGGTGGTCCTTGGAGTGATGGGTGTGCAGAGGGTTGTGTTTTGGTGCAAGTGGTATGTGCCACATTTGAACCTCCAAAGCTTCCCCCCCAGGGAGTAATTTCATAGAAGGCAGACAGGTCTGTAAGAGCTTTCCCGCATCTCCACAGCAGCTTCCCAGGGACTGCAGCACAGCTGGGGACCTTGGTCTCTCTCTGCTCTATTACTGTAGATCTGGTGTCATGTTTAACACTAATTTCTTTAAAAGCCATGCCAGCATCTGGATTTTCTCGTGGGAGGATCAGATCCTGGTGGCCATTAGTTGGTTTAAAAGCCCAGCCCTGGCAGGACTCAAGGCCAGCTCTGCAAAGAAGCAAAGGCATAGTGGTGAGGAGACCAATGCCAGGGCCAGACAGTTTCACTCTATACAAGATGCTTTGCTACATCTGCTTTATTTCATGTTTCACTTCTAGCTGCTTTTCTTTCGCTTCCCAGAGCTCTTCTGTAAGATTGCTGTGGATGCTTAACATGCCTGTGATTTCAGGGACACCAGTTTCTGAGGTGTGCTTCTGTAGGAAAAGAGACTTGCAGCAATAATATTGGTGTGTTTATTTTCTGCAGGGTTGATAGAGCCTAGTGTTCTCTTGCTTTCTGGCATCTAGTTATTCCAGCATGTTTTAGTGGTATTAAATTGCCAACACTAAGCAATGCAAAGGGGTGATCTTTGTGTGTCTGGGAATAATGAGGCAAAGACATGGATCACTCTCTTTCTGCACAGACAGCAAGTGGCAGCCTTGCTAACATTCTTCCAGGTAATTACTTCTGTAGTTTAGGTAATTTTGGTAGATACTTACGCAATGTATTTAATTTTTAGTCACCGTTGCTGTGGAAGGAGCACAGGAAATGTTTACCAGGCAGGCATGCCTAGGTTGCTCTCTCATTTCTTTTTTCTTATCAGCAAAACATGAACCCACAGCTTGCTGACAGTGAAACCATATGGTTCTTCTTTTTGACAAATCAATTTTGCCATACAGATAATCCTGGCTGTACATGAGAAGAGATATTTTGGATTATTTTAATTCTTGCATTACTCTATTTTTCACTGCCTGGAAATTATGTATGTGTTTTTTATTCTGAACCCAGAGGCTGGCTGAATTAAGAGTTTATGGAGGACGCTGTGCTTTAGTGTCTGTCTTTACTTTGAGGACAGTTATTTGTCATATGCAATAACCTGTTTGTTGTAGCCAGTGCCATTCTGCACTGCCAGACAGCAGCATCAGATTCAGAGATTTTCTGAATACTGGATATCCTCTCAGCATGAGGCCAAGCTGAGAATTGTATAAGTATTGTGTAATGTTTGTATAAATCAGCTCCTGCTCTACAAAAAGCTGCAGAAACCGGAATCATAGAGCTGTATAATCATAGGAGGTTTTGGGTTGGAAGGAACCTCAAAGCCCATCCAGTGCCGCCTCTGCCATGACAGGGACACCTTCTGCTGTCCCAGGCTGCTCCAAGCCGCAGTGTCCAACCTGGCCTTGGACACTTCAGGGATCCAGGGGCAGCCACAGCTGCTCTGGGCACCTGTGCCAGGGCCTGCCCAGAATCACAGCCAGGAATTTCTTCCCAATATCCCATCTAAATCTACCCTGCTTCAGCCATTCCTCCTTGTCCTGTCCCTGCAGGCTGTTGTCCAAAGTCCCTCTCCAGCTCTCTTGTAGCCCTTTAGCCACTGGAAGAGCTCTAAGGTCTTCCCAGAGCCTTCTCTTCTCCAGGCTGAACAATGCCAGTGCTTCCACCCTGTCTCCAGAGCAGAGGGCCTCCAGCTCTCTTATTAGGGTATTTATTCAATTTTATAGTTTTTCATTTTTGCATTTCTGGGTGCCAGTTATGCAAACCAAGACCTGAACGTGACATTTTCTAGATATTTATAACAGAAATGCAAATCAAAATGTAAATCTGGTCAGCAGAAATGTTATGTTTTACCAGGCAGCAGGGCAGCCTCAGACACCAGCCTCGGTTGACAACAAAAATAAAATTAATTCTATTAATAAAACAATAATAAAATTCTTGATTGTAGTAGATTTAGTCGGATAAACATGCCTGGAAGAATATTCAAAAAAGAAGTCTATACGGAACATCTGCTTATGTAAGTGTAATGATGGAAGCTAACTTAAACATGATTCTTTGGAGATGTAAGGGTAAAATTAACCCAGCAGAAAAGTGAGTGCCATGGCTAACTATGAAAACATTACATGTAGCTAATAATGAAGGATACTAGAGCTTGCAGGAAAGTTTTCCAAAAGCGTTTTTAGAAGACAATTGATGATTAAAATTAGGGCAGATTTTATGCAGAGAAGCTAAATCTCAGCTTGGTTGAAATTCCAAAAGATCATTGTGCCAAAGCTCCATCTGGGCATTTCAATAAATGCATTTGTGAAAAGTAAAAAGCAGTGACACATTTAAGTTTTTTTACTTTAGTGGGAAGAAATGGTATTGAGAAGCTCTTAAAAGAATACCAGCATTTCTCCTCTGCACAAATACAGGTACATGACGTTGTTAATGAACTCTCAGCTCAGGTATAAAAGGTTTTGGATGTGTAGCTCTCATTGAGAGGCACCTCTGTGGTCCTGGCCCAAATTACATTCACATGGGAATGATCCTCTGGGCATGATCCATGATGCTGTTGTAGCACAGGGCAAAGCATGGAAATACCCACATTTTCAGGGGATGCTGGCTGGTAGACATTTCTGCAGAGCTCAAGTGGAGCAGAAATATTTTAAATCCCACAGCTGAGGAATGGTGCTGACAAGGTCACTGCTATTCAGAGGTTTAACGTCTCGGCAGACACCATTGTGGGCAAGGATGTCCATGCCCATGATGGGGCAGGGAAGGTTCAAAACACCACAGCAGCTACAGCTGCATATGTTACTCGGGATGGTCAATGCTGGATTAAATGAAATATATATTGAAAAAAGAATCCAGTGCCAAATTATTTGTTCTTTGGAGAGCAAAGAGTGAACAATGAGTCCGGGTAAACTGGCAGGTGTACTCAATGCCTCTACTGAGGCTGCATGTGGTGGCCCAGCAGGTGTACATCAAGTCTAATCAGCTCAAATTACTTTTTGCATCTTGTGCAGCTACAAGAGTCACCAATGTGAACTCTAAGAATGTGGTCAAATCTCTAAAAGTAGCCTTGAAATTGTAAAATGCAGAAAAAAAAAATCTATATGTAAAATCTTTATTTTACAGTTTAGGACAATGTTTTCTCATGGTAAGCCACAGACTGATTAAAATAAAAAGACCACTCATAACACTTACCTGGAGTGAGGAGGAAAATTGTCCAATACATCCTGTATGTCGCAGGAATGGGATGTGGGTTGGAAGAGGTGAAGAGAAACCAGTCCTATAGAAAATATTTGCTCTTGTTGAGGCCAATTGCTACCATAGTAAGTGGCAGAAAGAAGTGGCAAAACAAGTAGAAATAATCGGCACGGAATTAAAGAGCTATGGTTTTAAAAGCAAGTGCTTGGTGCATATTTACTAAGTAGATTAGCCCAGTAATTGTCACTGGGACTTCTGTTTGGTCTTTTGCTCAGATTCCTTTGGGTTTGTTTTCCAGGGACAGAGAGTTTAAGAGCATGGATTGGAGATATATAGGTGGGATACCTGCCTGCTGTGGTATGATCTAGGGGCTTAACAACAATAATAACATGGGGGGAGTTTTAGCATTCAAAATAAAATAGATTTGCTAACAACATGTGGTTCTGTCAGTATGTTCTCATGGAGGCTGTAATTTCTTTTTGCCTGTAGATGTGGAAAATATATTTTCCCTCTTCTAATATTTTTGTGTGTGTCATCATAGTGCTTGCAGCACTATGCCTCTGAGTTTTCTCAAGTAATTTGAAAATCCAGTGAAAAATAGGGAACTTGGGCTCTGATGCAGAAGCAGTGCTGGTATTTTGTAAATGTTAAAAACCACCAAGTTTCTAGATTCTGTCAATGCACATGTACAGACCCAGAAAAAGTATGTTACTTTTGATGTTATCTAGATGTTATATGTTGTTTTAATGACCTCACATTGAAAGTTTTGTTTAAAATTACTGTGAAGAAGGAATGTTGTGACAATAAAACTTAGTGAGTTAATGAAGTTAATGGCTGACATTAGGTGGCCAAGGGGAGAACTGCTCCACAGCTCAAAGAGCAGCTGTATAAACAGCAAACAGAAAAGCGGAATGAACAAAAATGTATTAAAATTTAATGATTTACTGTAAAGCAGAGTTTGTCACTTGAAAAGGGAGATAAGTTATGTGTGTATGTCTTTCTATGCTCCTCCCTGTGGTTTTGACCCCGTTGGCCCCTTTCAGCCAAGCCAAACAGACGTGCAGTGCTTGTAGAGATAAGTTTCAGTCAGATCATGCCAAGAAGCTATCAAGTAGGCTGAACTGCATGATCAGTCCAGTAGATCTTGGAAATTTGTGTGGGGGAAGACGCATAATGAGTATTCCCAGCCAGTACTAAACTAATCAGAATCCAACAGCACAGGGATCTGTAGGGGACCGTGCCAGTCAGAAATTACTTTTTTAGTGTTTTTTAGTGTTTTAGTGTTCAACGTGTACCAGTCTGAGCAGATAATGTCATAACATCAGTTGCTTTGTGCTGGAGTTGAGGGTAGAGGAGCTGTTGAATAGCACTGATGAAGTGTGGCTGTGGGCTGATGCTTGGCAGAGCAGCCAGCATCAGCCACCCCGAGGTCTGATATTTGTTTTGACCATTAACTGTGACTGATTTACAGTCTGGTGTCAATAAAACCTCAGTGGATGGTTTCACTGTTTGCGGCGGTGCTGCACTGTGTGTGTGTGTTTGCTCTGCAGGCCAGTGCAGCAGCCTCCTCCCGCCCCAGCTCGGCTCACTGCAGGTCCTGCATGGCAACGGCACCGATGTGGGAACAGTGGTCACGTTCCAGTGCTCTGCCGAGCACCAGCTGGAGGGACCGGGCATCGTCACCTGCGTTTGGAAAGGAAACAGCATGCAGTGGACAGCTGGAGTGCCCTCCTGCAAGCGTAAGGTTCTTCCCAAACTGTGCCTCTCCCTCTGGGATGCGGTGTTCATTTTGCCCTGCCTATCCTGCAACATTAGGGCTTGTTCTAGATACCTGTGCAAAGAAAAAGACAAATTCAGTTTTCTTCAAAGTTGCCCCACTGATGGTTAATTCCACTGCATATATGTTCTGACATGCCATTATTATGACACACAGAAAAGACTGTTGGATTCATCCCTCAGATCATCTCATGTCAGTGTAGCGCCTGGAATAACTGTGGCTCTAGCTAAGAGCTGTGTGCTTCTTTAGAGAATGTATGGGTGTCTCAGTTTAGAGACAAGTTTAGGAGAAAAACACTCTGGAATGAGTGTTTCCTCTAGAAAAAAGGGTTCCAACAATCCCTTTCCACCAATAAGAAATGAATACTAGTGGATGAAAGTGGAAAAACTCAACCGTTTATTGACAAACAGACTGCCCACACAGCAGGAGAAAAAAGGAAAGGTAAATAAATGCTAGATATTGCACTGTCAGACCTTAACACACACACCATTTCCCCCGCCCCACC
>VWZV01005309.1:184520-207412 GCA_013397155.1 Irena cyanogastra | reverse complement strand
AAAAAAAAAAACCAAAACGCCAGGGCAAGATAAAAACCCACAACGGCCAGTAGGTGGGTGGGGAGAAAGATGACTCTGGCTCCTGTCTCAGGGAAAAAACCAAAAGGTTTCATGCAGCAGCTGGCACAAACAGATGGGAACCCGGTGAATCTCTGGTGTTGGTTCCCTGTCCACAGCCACAACAGGTGAAGCAGGTGTGCTTTCCCTCCCCAGCTCGGGCTTTTTCCCAGGTCTGGGGCCAAAAAGGAGCAGCCCCTCTCTACTGCCAGGCCTGGCCAATTCTTCTCCTTGCGCTTGTTCTCTCTGATCTTGGACCAAAACCAAACAGTCCAATTCACCTTGAAAAGCAGCTGAAGGATTGCTGCTGCCGCCTCTCCAAGCCCNCCAAACTGTGCCTCTCCCTCTGGGATGCGGTGTTCATTTTGCCCTGCCTATCCTGCAACATTAGGGCTTGTTCTAGATACCTGTGCAAAGAAAAAGACAAATTCAGTTTTCTTCAAAGTTGCCCCACTGATGGTTAATTCCACTGCATATATGTTCTGACATGCCATTATTATGACACACAGAAAAGACTGTTGGATTCATCCCTCAGATCATCTCATGTCAGTGTAGCGCCTGGAATAACTGTGGCTCTAGCTAAGAGCTGTGTGCTTCTTTAGAGAATGTATGGGTGTCTCAGTTTAGAGACAAGTTTAGGAGAAAAACACTCTGGAATGAGTGTTTCCTCTAGAAAAAAGGGTTCCAACAATCCCTTTCCACCAATAAGAAATGAATACTAGTGGATGAAAGTGGAAAAACTCAACCGTTTATTGACAAACAGACTGCCCACACAGCAGGAGAAAAAAGGNAAAAAGAAAAAAAAACAAAACAAATTCCACCTGGGCTAACAAAAAATCCCCAAGCTAGCCAAGCAAAATCCAGACTGCACCACACCTCAGACGCTGGGACAGTGAGGCTTTGAAAAGCCCAGCAAAGGGCCCCAAGGCTCCCCTTTCCCCCAGACCCACCTTAAAGATACAACAACCATTTTGGGGCGTAAAGCAGAAGATCAGGGAATAGGCTATCATCATAAATCACTCCCACACTATGGGAATGACCAACTGATGTGCAAGCATATTTGCAGACCTCTCATCTCCTGGCAGTCTTTTCTGTAAAAGAAGCATGGTGATATTTTTTAACAGTTCTTGGTTGTCGCCTGTGGGCAGCTGCATGGGAAATTTACTATATAGAGAAATAGTGTCTGAATGACAACAGCATTTAGCTGAATGACAACACCTTTTAGCTGTGTTCCTGCTTGTTTATAAGGTTGTTACTAGTTTGACCAGAAGTAGACCCAAGCAAAACTTGGTACCTCTGAGCTTTGAGGTGCCTCAGGCCTCGTGTAATTTCAAATCCCCAGTGGATACATTGCTCTTACAGACACTTAGTGCTCTGTCACACACTCAGCTATTCTTACCTCTTGTTTGGAGATCCCATAAAAGAAAAAATGAGAGAAATCCTTCCCCCAGAGGAAGAAATATAATGCTTTGTGTGGAGCTCAGCTGAACCATTTGTGATGCTGATCGTTGTGACACTGGGAGAACTAGCTGAGTTTTGAAGCAAGACATGCTTACTGCTCCAAGTGAGTTGGCAGAGATCTGCGTTAGCTATGCCACATCATATTCCCAGTCCTCCTTTTGTGTGGATAACTCACTTCCAGAATCAGATCCCTGCAAACGCTCAGCCCTGCACGTCACTTCTTCCATCCTGCATCCTTCCCCAAAAAGAGGGGGAACCTGTTGTTTGCTGCCTCCCAAAGGGGATGTAATTACAAGGAACTGTCCTTGCTCTAAATGGCTTCTTATAGCCCATTTACCCATGTTAGTATTCATTTCTGTAGCTTCAGTCCTTGTTAATAAAGAGTCTTCAGCTCATCTGCATTTGATCTGCCGACAGACTTGTGCTTTTAAGCTACTGGAGTACTAAGGGCACTGTGTTTAATTAATTGTAGTGGTGAAATGCTTGTGAACAATTCATTAGTAACTTATAAACACGAGATTTTTACATAGTCCAGGCTTTGAGGCTTGCATAGGTCAAAGCTGAAGCTAAGATACTCTGCTATCTTGACACATAGTAATGTGAAACTCCTCACTGAGCAGAAGTTTGAAGCAGGTAGGTTTCAGCATGGTTTAATGAAAATGTGAAAAATTTGTGGACTGATCTTAGAAACATTTCTGTGTTTGCTTTGCTGCAGCCATCTCAAAATATGAGGCTTTTGGCTTTAAGGTCGCAGTGATTGCCTCCATTGTGAGCTGTGCTGTCATTCTGCTGATGTCCATGGCTTTCTTAACTTGCTGTATGATCAAGTGTGTGAAGAAAAGTGAGAGGAGGAGAACTCAAAGGTATGTCAAGAAGACAATTTTAACAACAGTGTAAGAGTGTGCATCATATGGACCCCATTGCTGTGATAACGAATGCTTCAAAGGATTTGCTGCTTGCAGCATTGCAATGATGTTAATTACTTAAAATCCTGAATTTGTAGGTCAGGCTTTAGGCATAGAAGGACTCGGAATTCCAGAGTTTTTAAATACCTGATGCCTGTTAATGTCAGATAACCTCAACAGGCCTAGACAGATCTGGATTTACCCAGGATTATGCAGAAGCTGAACACACAAGTCTTTATTTTCTGGCACAGCATTTCTCTCCTCAAGTTACTGAAAATTGGCATTGTTTCCCCTTCTTCTTTATTTCTTTCCTTTTTTCCTTTCTTTCTTTGAACACTGCTGGGAAACGGAATCTCCCTGTGTCAGAGCCATCCAAGGCCTCACCATCTGCAGAGCATCCTTAAAGCTGTCCCAGCGTGGGGCTGGAAGGATGGAGGACTTTGTCTTCTGGCTTGGAGCACAAATAGGTGGATTATAAATAGGAATAGGAAAAAGTCAAATTTTCAATACAATTCATTATAAAAATTCAGTGTGCATAGTATCACCAGGAGCACATTTGCCTGTAGGCTGGAGCCAAGCTACTGTTGCTCACGAGAGCGTCCAACGACAGTCACTGCTGCAGAAAGCCTTCCACAGGAACTTGGTTTCCGTCTCACTTTTCTTGCTGTTGTTTCCACCAGGCCCTCCAGTGGAGTGGAGGGATACTGGGGAAGATAGTAGTGAAGGTTTCTATGCTGAGCTGTGATTTATCTGAAGCTGCATGGGAACCAGCTGAAGGGGGAACTTCTGTCATTTGAAATCCAAGTTAGCCAAAATAGAGATTTTCTGTTTCTCTTGAAAGATTTTTTTTGTGTCAAAAAATGAAAGTCCTTAGTGTCAGTCATAATATTCAGGTTTTTACTGGTAGCATGAAATAAGTTGCTTTGAAATGAAAGGTTAATTGACATTTTTGGAATTGCCACTTTTCTTTTTGATAAGACTATGCATATCACAGTCCTTGTTTTTCATTTATTTTAAATTAAGTTTTGTAAAAACTAGCCATTGCCATTATTGTGATGACTTGATATTTTTCCTCTTACAAAAGAAAAGCTCTTCACATTGGACATAATGACCTGATTATGTCATCAGGCTGTAAAATGATTCCTTTTGCTGAGACCTTCTCAGTTCCCTGCTCCCCTGTGCTCCTGTCCCTGTTTCCTGAAGGATCTGCTCCATCCCATTGGCAAGAAAGCCCAGCTCCAAGGAGAAACCTGAGGGTTTTTCAGCCATTGTGTATCTTATCCCTTCTGTCAGAAAGAATTGAAGTCATGTACAAACTGTCCATGACATGGGAGAAAAAATAACATAACCCTGTGTGAAATTTGTCAGGTGCAGTGGCAGCATCTCTGTTGGTAATGGAGGTAGAAAAGTGGATTGACTTCTGAATCCACAAAGGATTAATCTAACAAAAGCTGCAGGCTTGATAACTTAATACAAAATGAGAACTCTTGGGGAGAAAATAATGAAGTAAGGGTCTCTTAGACCAGGTCTGAAAGATGGGGTAATCTGTACCTATGGAGCAGAGAGGATGTCCTCACCTTGCCTGTAGCTCTGAGGTCTGCCTGTCTGCTTCTTTTGGCTCTTAGCTGGTGACTTGAGAGATCATGTCTGCCTACAAACCTGCCTTGCATGGTGTCTAATGATCTTTGAAGTGCCATCTTGTGATTAATAGAATCATAGAATCATTAGGATTGGAAAAGACCCTTAAGTTGAGCTAACACAGCACTAACACCATGTTCACAACTGAACTGCCACATCTGCATGTGTTTTGAACAGAAAAGGGACAAAGGCTGCTGAAAGTCCTCCCACCATTCAGCCTTCTCACAGATCTTGTCCCACTGAGAAAGTGTGGCTGCTGTTTTCTTTGGAAAGACCCGGATTGCATCCCAAGTAGACAAGAAATGGCACCAAAATCAGTGTCGCCAGTTCTCACAACTTGATCTTCCCCATCAGCCAGTGAGTGTCTGTGATTCTGTGAATCTTAGACTTCTTTTAAAAACAAGAAAAGAAATTGTGGATTTTTTTCTTGCCTCAGAGTTGCAGACAGCAGCATGAAAACAGCCCTGAATATTTCCAAAAGAGAATTCTGACAGTGAGGGAATATGCCCTGCAACATTACCTGTCTCCTCCATTTTTAAGTCAACATGTTTTCAACCTGCCTGGTCATTTCGGAAACCTTAAGAACAGCAGTGATGCAAAAAGTCACAGAAAATAATTTTCTTTCCTGAAATAATTTATCCCATAAAATGGAGATGATCTGAAGTCTTTTCACACACAACAGGTTGTGGCCTGATGTCACTGAGGAAGGTCCATGAGAACACTAACACATCATCCCACTTTATATGACTTCTCTTATTACCTGTAGTCTGGAAAAACACTGAATCAAATGGACATAATTCTTGGAGGTTTGTTCCTTTGAACTATCCACTAGTGTTCATAACAAAATTGCTCTCATTTTCTTGTTTGTTTGTTTTTTGAGGAGTGCTGGACAGTACTTAAAGTAGCACTATTTTACACAATAATATTTATGCTATTGAAAAACTCCCTATCTTACGGTGTTACTTAAATGTCTACAAGTTTGGCTTACACATGAAGTTCAGCATGTGTTTAAGTGCTTCCTTCAGTAAACTTGGAATGAGATTTAAACTCTAGAGAGTCAGGTCTGTGGTCCAGTAACAGCACAGCTGTACAGCCATATATCACAATACTGTTTCTACTGTTTGGTATATTCACAGAGAAATGCAGCTGTGGTACCAGCTGAGGACTGAAGAACTAGAGCACATGCAAGCTGCTTACTTTGGTTTTAAGGGAAGAAACAATAACAACAACAAGAAACTCAGGAATACATCTGTTTTCGGTGATACGACTAACATGGCATATGATAACCAAGGCTTCTACAGGTAAGGCTGTTAAAATAAAGTAGGTTTGAATGAGGTGATGGGATCCTGGCTAATCACTAACCAGAACTAAAACCAGCTATGAGAGCAGGTATATCAGCCTGTACAACATTAGCCAAAAGTCTGCCTGTTTTGCATATGGAGAGTGGGCACTGCTTCTAATCAGAGATGGAAGTGTCATTAAAGGTGATTCTGAGTAAAACTGTCCTGGAATTGCTCTTGGAACAGATGTGACCTTTCCTTATTTGTACTTTGTTCCTTTTTTCCACTCAAAAAAGGGCTGTTTAATCAAGCAATTAGTAAAAGATGCTTATTTCTATTCTTTAATTCTATAAAATGAATAGACATGCAAGGTGAGATGTGGGAATTTTGCTAACAGATTTCATAAAGACAACAAATGGCTTGTCAGTTCTGTATTTCACTTGCAAGGCTTATTTTTTGTGTCTAACAAATTAGGCTAAGTTTTCTCATGCTGTCTTCATCTGGCTTACTGAGAACAGGAAAACAGTGCAGGCACTGTGGAGGTGGAAACATGGAGCTGGGCTGTGCTGGGAGGACCAGAATGAAAGGACACGTTACCTGTCTGGGTGATTGATGTGGTACCGTTTCCCCTCCAGTGTGAGGTGTGAATGTTGACAGCCTGTGTCTGGAGGAAATCTCTAAGCCTGGGTGTGTGTTGCTGCTATAGTGGTGAAGCTGTTACAGCATTGATTGTCCAAAGAAATAAATACAGGCACGTGGCATGGTTGGAAAACAGCAGCAAAACTGAGGGTAGGCAGTTCCAAAGGAAAGATTACGTATATTTCTGCATACCCATGGTTAAGAAGAAACCAAAAGAGAATTTAACCAAGACTCCTCAGGAAAGGTTCAGGCTTGACCTGAGTGGGCATGTGTCTACCAAGAGGGTGGTCAGACCCTAGAACAGGGTCCTGGAGAGGGAGTCAGTGTTGGTGGCCCAAACTGGCATTGCTCAAGGGGCATTTGGACAATGTCCTTACTAATGAGCTTTAGTTTTTGGTCAGCCCTAAAGGGGTCAGGCGGTTGGACCCAATGATCCTTTTGAGTCCCTTCCAACTGAAATATTTCAGTCTAGTCTAGTCTACTGTAGTCTACTGTAGTCTATCAGTACCTTATCTCTATTCTTTCCTACCCTATCATCATCTTGTGTTAAGGTTTCAGACATTTGGAGGAATTGCCCAATGCATCACAAGATCTCGGAACACAGCAGCAATCTTACTTGTTTTACTAGGCAGGAGCTGTCCAAAGAAGCACAGGGGATGAATCCTTTCCTCCCTGCCTTTTCCAGGGCTGTAGTACATGCTTTTTTCTGAACCCAGCCATGAGAAGTGGCTCTGCAGCTCACTTAGAAGGGGAAGTTGAGATGAGTGCTGCCCGTGTCTGACAAGGGAGTGGGTGGAGGGCTGACAAATTCAGTCATTTTTACGATAGCTTTCTTTTTTCTTGAAGAAAACTGTTCTGCTATTTCTTGTAGCATATGAAGTATCTGGAAGAGTAAGAACTCCTCTATCCTTGAAGAAGACTCTCTTGAGTATATCTTAATTTATTTTTTACTAGAAAATCATGTTGGTTGTGCTACTTTTCAGACTTAATTGAATAAATTTTGAGATTAACATTTTGATTCAGTACTTTAGGATCAAAATACTGTAAGAAGAGATAAAATAAAAAGCCAATTCTTTCAGGTAAGGCAATATAAAATAAAAATTCAATTCTTTCAGGCAGATAAGGTATTTGCTAAGGTTTGCAAACAAATTTAAGATTAAAACACTCTAATCAGTTGAAGAGGTGCCTTAGTATGCTGACAAGATCATTTTGGCTGCAGTGAGATGACACGGTGTGGGTACAGAATGCTGATGTGCAGAAGTTACAAATAACAGAGAAGCCCAGCTCTGTGGCTGTGGTAGGCTCCACTATGCTGTTCTGGACCTGGCTGCCACAAAATGAACTTTTTCCCCTCATGTTTGAAGCATAGAACAAACATCATGAATATGTAGTTGTGCAGGAAAACACTGAATTTTAGTGGCAACTGCTTTAATTATAATGAGCCTCATTCTGACTGATTTTTTTGGTTGAACAAATTGCTTTAAAATGATAAGAAATATGTGTACAAATACTGGGGATCATTAACTACAGAGTGCTGTCACTCCAGATGCCACTTCTTTCATTTGGATGTAAAGAATCATAATGAGGATGAACATACCAGTTTTTAGCAGAAGGTCTTATATGCATGAGCTGCAAGTATTTACAGCATATTTGCTGTCTTATATTATTGAAAACACTAAATAATGTTGAGCAGGGAAAAACAAGTTACAGATCATGGTGCTGCTTGGAGGCAGCATTGCTTCTGAGAAGTTCAGAGCAGCAGAGATAGCAGTTTTCTCTGTGGTGCAGAGGTTTGAGTCAGATTAGCTGAAAACATGGGTCTGTGTCTAGGGAAGGGAGATTAGCTGCAGGCCTGGGCCACGTAGTCAGAGACAATGTCCATGAGCCTCCAAAGCAGTCCCCAGGAGAATTGCTGGGCAGAGGGCTTGTCAGCATGTTGGGAATGGCTGTAGAGCCTGACTGTAAGATGTACCAGGATGTGTTATTTTTGAGTCAGTTATTTTCTGACGAAGAATAATACCTGATCCTGCAGTAACTCTTCTCTGGAGCACTTGTTAGGGCACCCACCACCCGAGACAAACAGCCCTCTGCCATCCCAGCAAGCGGCCATATGGGAGATCTAGGATCAGGCAGCTGCCCGAGAAGGCAGGTTGTCCTCTGCCCCGTGACAGGCACAGAGTAAAATATCAGTAAAGAGAAACGTAATGGTATCTGTCCTTCTTCTGTGCCAGCTGCTGGTAGTGTTTGAGAGATGGAGGTGAAGGTCATTGAGATGTTATGTTAAAGAAACGGGTGTCCAAACGAAGAGTGGGGTCAGCTTAATGCTGGCAAGGGCTATGCTCACCCACTGCTCAGGATCGGCTGTAGCTGCTCCCCAGGTGAAGGTGTTCCAGTGCTTGACAACTCTTTCTGTGCATAATTTTTTCCCAATATCCAACCTAAACCTCCCCCAAACTGATGGAGCTTAAAAAGTGCCTTCAGTTTTCAGCAAGAAGGTAAAGCTTCACAGCAAACTAGTGCAACAGCCTCAGCAGAGCTGCTGCTCTAGGAAAACAGGTTTAAAATTCAGGGTGAGGAAATGCAAATTAGCCATTGCTCTGATAAACATCATTGCCAGTTTTTAAATCTGTGTTATGGTTTTGTATGAGAGACATTTAGGCAAGTGATGTAAAGTTTTTAGTTACTGGGAAGCTGGACACGCCTCTGTGAAAAACACATGTTAAAAGACGAAAGAAACTGTCGTTTCTGGGAACTTCCCTTTTGCTTCGGCCTGGGGATAGGTAACACGGCCCCGGCTCAGCCAGGCCGGGCCGGCCAGCCCTGCCGCGGGGCTGAGCCCTCTTCCCCCCGGCCGCCTGCCGCCCACCCCAATCGGCTCCCAAGCAGGGAGAAGACAGTACCCACGAAGGCTGCTTGCTATACCACTCCCAGCCCGGGGCCCAGCCGAGCCCTCCGGGCCCCGGGAGCAGCCCCGGGTCGGTGCCGGGATTTTAGCCCGTGGGAGTTACCCGCAACCATCGAGCAGGGGGAAGGAGAAGACCACACCTCCCCCTGCCCCCGGCTGCTGCAGCAGCCAGCCACAGTTCCCGCCTCTGTAGCACCAGCCTGGCCGGGGTCAAGTTGACCGTTTACAGACTCCAAGCGAGATGTTAACCTTTTGAGTGCTTCAATCCTCCCTCGAGCAGAAGAAAAGAACAAGGTGCAAGCATGTAAAAGAACAACATGAAGACATCAAGGTCAGTGAAGAAGTCAAGTCCCAGATGAGAAGGATGAAGAGATATCTTGATTTTAGAGCTGAAATCCTCTTGTAAGGTATAGAGAAAAAATTATTTTCCCTATAACACATAAAACTATAGGGAGATGAAGAGTTCAAGCTGATATTGAGCAAAAGCCTCCATATTAAAGTAAGCAGATGTTAAAGTAGCTGCGATCCCATGAGAAGTGTGAACAGAGAAAGAGAGTAGTCCCATGCCTGGAGGAGAAGAAGATCTCTGGTCCCAGAGATGAAGATGATGTTAGAAATAGATAATAAGAATTTTTACCTTTGAACAGCTCATCTTTAAGACAATACCCCATAAATCAAGAAGATTCATCAACGAGCCTTGTAGAAATAAACCTTGTAGAAATAAAAAAGACTTCACAATAGCAGAGTTTCCCAGGTGGCTGTTGTTGCTGAAAAAATTGCAAACCACAAGAGAACTGTTTTTTCCTCTTGTAGAGAAGTCTCCATAACATTAAGAAGAGGGACTTCTCTCACTAAGAAAACTAAAAAAAAAAAAAATTAAAAGTAGTAAGACTAGAAATTTTAAGTTTTGTTTCTTTACATTGTCAGTAAGAAAAGAAGAGTTGGAAGACTTCTAAAAGGTTTGTTTTAATTCCTACTACTTTTTTTCCTTTTAGTTACTGTTAATAAAATTTTCTTTATACCCTTTTAAAATTTTGAACCTACTTTACCTTTCTCCTAATACTGTCTCACAACAAAAAGTAAGTACACTAGTGATTAACCAACACCAAACCCACCACACACTTTAGTACATTTAGCCAAAAATCTCAAAATTAATAAAATATCAAATTAACAAACCAAAACCACTACCATTTGTAAAGAATTGTCCTGTCCTGCTGTAATGTACATCAATTAAATTTTAAGCATCCATCTAGGAAGGGGGCTATCCTGTGCTTGTTTAAGTAGTTTGTAGCATTTACACTTGTTCTTTAAGTGAAGCCATCAGTTCCATTAAAAACACAAGGAAATGTAAGTGTTTTGTGTCAGAAATGGGAGCTGGAATCCAATTGGAACCACTTTTTGTCTGGCAAAATATGCATGACCTAAGGTAACATTGTGAGAGCAAACAGCAAACCCTTCTGACACGACGAGACATTAAATAACCAGGCACTCCTCTTTTGAAATCTATTTATATATCAGCATGTGTAGACAATACTGTCCCAGGAGCAGCACGGATAGCCAGTGTAAAGAAAATGCAGAGAGAGCTCATTTCATTTGCATCATCTTCCTAGTGATGGTCAGAAATAACCACACCTTGGCTCTGTTGCTTTGCTTTTCAGTGTAAAAGTCCTGTAACCTGTCCTGGAATAGATACTCCCTTGACTCAAGGGATGTGCTGATTTTTTGTAAGGGAGAATTGATGATCCAGCTTTGTCCACACTCAGGAGAACTGAATGTAGCTGTACACTAACTCCTTTTTATTCTCTGTCAGCTAAGATAACAACCAGAAAAAAATAGTCCACCTCAAAAATGCAGTTTAAAGAGAATAAAAGAAATTGGGTGTGGTTTTTTGCCTAGTGTGGAAGCATTTGGAAGAAGTTAGGCATTCCAAATTTGGACTGCTTAGAGGTGAATTATTTCTCACAGCTCTAAGTCAAGTTACAAAACATTCTCTGTGAAGTAGCTGATCTGACTGCAAGAGCTAGTCAGATGGAAAAGCCCATTTCTCAGTAGGCTTAATTCTCCTTTCAGCTATTCACACAGCTGGAGCATATTACCAAGAAGAAAAAAATCCTTCTTCAGAGAAGTAGGCTGGTATGTTGTCCCACAGAAGATATTTTTAGTCACTGAAATTTTTGTACCAGAGACCTTTCTGACTACAAGATGCATTGCCATTGTACCTGGCAAAAAGCAAATAAGAGCAATCCAACAACAAAGAATTCCAACTGAAAAGGTTTTGTAAAAAATCCCAAAGGCAGCATGCTATTAGGAGAGGCAGCTCAGCATTTTCAGCATCACTGTAGAGTTTAATACTGCATCACATAGAGCATTGATTGATACAGTTATATGGAATTGATACAGTTCCCTACACAAAATGTTCGATTGAATGGCACCATGAAGGGGAGGAGACCCAGCATAGGAGAGGGGCAGATTTCCTTTCCCTGCTTTTCCCTGCTTTTCCCCGCTTTTCCCCGTGACTGGTCCAGCCTTGAGCTTCTCTATTCATAGGGTTGTTCTTTTTTTTCTCTTGTTTTTCCTTTGCTCTGTGTTCCTCACCACCACCTTTTAGAGGCTCAGATCTTCCCAGTACCTCTTGACATGCACGTTTCAAAGAAAGCTGAGACGGGGAAGCGAGCTGTGGTTTCACCTTGGGGCCCTGTTAGAAGGGTAGGATAAACTGGCTTTTAAGTTACACCCATTTCTGAATTTCAGTCTTAATTGTCATCACAAGAGCTCGAAAGGGGCATGTACAGCAACATGTGCTTTCAATAGAGCTGCTATTATTGTTTTCATAATGCTTTCCTGATTACCCCAGGGTCTTGTACAAAGCCACCAGACATACATCAACAAAAAAATCTCCTCCCATCCTCTAGTATAAAAGCTGTTTTGAGAGGCACTGCTAGCACCAGGCAGCTTCGTGGCTGTGTTCTCACACATCTCGGATGTCCTGTTAACAGTGTTTTCCCTCCAGCAAGGAACAGCTCTCAAGTCACACAGAAAAATACTTCTGTGAATCCTCTAAATCCCATTGAGAAATGCTGTGATGGCTATTCTTCTCCCATGATGGGAACTCCAAATTTTATCTGTCAGATAAAGGCTGTCCTTGTCAAATGCATCATGCACTTGGCTGTGCAGCACCCAGGGCAGGTTTATATTGCCAGGAAAGGGTACAGAGGAGGGTTCTGATCCTCTTGCTGTGTTGTTTTCAAGTAGCCCAGTTGGGAACTGGAGTTAAGGAAAATTGAAGTGCTTGAAAAAACAGTCACACTTATTCAGGACAAAGTACAGAGCTTCCAAGGATGAGAGAGCAAACTGAAGACTGTGTCTGACTGAAGGCCATGAGCACAGAGCAAACCTCACTGCCTGCACAGTTGTCTCTTGGTGACACTGCAACCCTCTTAATAGCTCTTCTCATTCTCTGCTGAGGTGAAACCCCACTGGCTTCACTGTCCCTCTGATGTCCTCAGGGTCTGATCTGTGGCTGGGAAGAGAGGTGCCTACTGTCTCACCCTATGCTTGTAGAATCACATAATGATGGAATGATTTGGGATGAAAAGGGGCCTTAAAGACTATCCCATTCCACCCCTTGCCATGGGCAGGGACACCTTCCACTAGACCAGGGTGCTCCAAGCACCATCCAACCTGGCCTTGGACACTTCCAGGGATCCAGGGACAGCCCCAGCTACTCTGGGCACCCTGTGCCAGCAGATGTCAATGGAAGCTTAATAGTTCCTGAAATGGAAGGAATGGGTTGCTAAGCCAGGAGTACATTTCTTCTCCAAGTACAATTTTAGCCAGTTTGGGTTCCTGAGTAGTGGACTATGGGTAATTGCAGTGTTTCAGAACATGGAGCTTTACAGGGGAAAACATCAGAGTGGATGAGTTCTGCCCAGGCGAACTGTATTTATTGCTCTATAACCAGCATACCTTGACTTGAGCTATAATCCTGGCAGAACAATTTGCAAGGATTTTTTTCAAAGGCTGTTTTGCTAGCTACGCAAAACTTTATTCCAGTCCTTCTCTATGTATGGGCTGTTTTGATTTGATTTTTATTTTGACCTTTGACTACCATCTCAAGAAGATGGAACTGAGTTCCTTATACTACTGAAAATAAATAAATGCACAACAGCAAGTGTCTCAGAAGATTTTCTTTTGGCATCGAGGTGTGCAGCATTACCCCATGTAGCTTCTTTTCTCTGATGGCAGGTCACAGGGGTGCTCAGTTGGTACCCAGCAAAAAGGTACTTCAGGTCTTGTTGAGGCTTTTACAGAATAATTATTGACCCCACTTCTACCAACAGGTTTTGATGCTAGGAGAAACAATTATTTTTGCTACAGCACAAGTCATTTGCAGAACACCTGATGTGCCAATAAAATACACAAATTCTGTACCTTCACCAGAATTAATGAAACAGAAATAACTTCCCTTTGTCCTTACAGGTCCCAGGAAGAGCAGACTCGGGATGTTGTAGTTCCTGGGTGTTGCAAAAACAACAGTCACCTGCTGAAGGTAGCCAAGAGCAGTGGTGCACCTGGGACACATGTGGTACCAAGACACAACACTGCGCTGCAGACAGTGAACTCCATACACGTTGTTGAAGTCTACAGTCATAAGGATAGTTACAACAAACCAACCTGCCAGATACCTGGATAGCTGGTGTCTGAAATGCAACTGCTTCTCTGGACCAAAATGAAATTTTGATAGAAATATGTGCCTTAAAGACAACATAGAAAGTTCATTATTCATACGAATTGTAAGTTTTCTATGTTCCAAGATTATTATTTAACAGAAATGCTTCAAGGTCTGATACAATTAAAGATATGAATATTGAGGCTGTCAGTCCAGAACTGTTCTCTGCGGTGTGCTGTGCAGCGTGACCATGGCGAAAGCAGGATGCCCTTCACAGCTAGAGAGGTGGTACCCAGTTTGCCTATTTTCTTCATACGAAGTTGCCAATAATAATTACAGACCGCTCAGATTCCAATCTTCTCTGAGTCAGTGGGTTTTACGAGATTTTCAGAAAGAAAAGTCTCCCATGTTTTTACAAAGTAGCATGATAGAACTACAAAAAAAATTGGTTTTAATTAAATGCCCCATTGTTTTTTATGAGAAAGGTCTTTAATTCATCTGCTCTGTGTTTAGAGACCATGTGAGACTGGGTGCAGCAAAGGCCCATCTGCAGGTCTGCCAGGCAGTGGGAGAGGAGATGGCACATGGAGGGATGTGGTGTCGTGCTGTGGGCCCCCCACCAGTGACCTCCTGTAGCTTCCATAGGTGTCCCAGTGCAAGAGCAGTTGGTATGCACCTGAGGACAGTGGTGCAGCCTTCCTGGAGCTGCCAGCTCGGGATCATTGCAGCATCATCCCTGTGAGAGCTCTCTAAATAGAGGGCTGAAGTAGCTTTTGAAAGCCTGTCTTCTTTTCCTATTGTTAATCTGTATATCGTATGAGGAAACAAGGTGGGTTTTTTTCCTGTGTTGTTGCTTTTGAATAGTTAAGTAACAGATATGGCACTTTTCCTACTGTTTATATGCAAATAGATGTATATCTGACTTATAGTTAGTTTTGTTCCAGTTGAAGCTTTACTTAATACTGTCATCAGCTGTTTAATGGGTATCATCACATCCCTCTCATGGGTAGAAACATGAGCCTATAGCGGGCTGCAGTAATTGTTTTATGGTATATCGCCTTGGTATGAATCAGGTATCCTCTCACGACCTGCAGTTCTGAAGCTTCAGTTTTGACATTCAAATTACTGTAGCTTGCTGGCAAATGCCCTCTTCTATCATGGCCATACTCTACATAGATCAAAAACACGTGCTTGAAATTCAATAATATGGAAGTTGCAGCAAAAGAGCTTTTTTCTTGTTTCTAATAAGCTCAGTTCTACTGTACGTTACACCAAGGTGCACCCTGCAACACACTTCTCACTATGCACTGCAAAAAGGAGAATGGATGTGCGGTTGAATTTTACAGGGCCTCAGAGAGGGGGCTGGAGCTAGACTAAATGCACGGTCCGACCAGTATGATCAATACATGTGAAGTCCCTTTATTATCTCGAGATGGCGGGTTATATAGAAGAGAAGCTAAGATAGTTTATAGTAACAAGTGTCTTCTGATTGGTATACCAGGTGAAAGGAATGCAAACATTTCTACTGTTAAGGTAGCCACTGTACTATTCATGCAATTATTCTATCTATAGTTAAAACACACCTTAATAAGAATTTCTGGCTTCGCCACAGGGCCTAGCCACCTCTCACACAGGCCTGAGTCCAAGGCCTACTTCCCAGATAGCTCAAAATCCCTACATGGATGTACTTCCCATCGCTCCACCCAATTAAGTTCTCAATTCATCCAATTAATACTAGCTAGTGTTTATCAGGATATAGTTGTGCTGTGAACTATTTTGCCTGCAGTTTTCAGTCGCCTGTCAGACCCAGACAGCTTCTGTACCCAGCAGTGTGGGCAGCAGGTCAGGAGAGGCGATTCTGTCCTTCTGCTCTGCTCTGGTAGGATCTCATACAAAGCTCTATGTCTAGCTCTGAGGCCCCAGCATAGGAAGGACGTGGCTGGAGAGAGTCCAGAGGAAGCCACAGAGGTGCTCCAATGGCTGGAGCCCCTCTGCTCCAGAGCCAGGCTGGGACAGTTGAGGGTGTTCCCCTGCAGAAGAGAAGGATCCAGGGAGACCTCAGAGCTTCTTCCAGGGCCTAAAGGGGCTCCAGGAGAGCTGGAGAGGGACTTAGGGCAAGGGGGAATGGCTCCCCACTGCCAGAAGGTTAGATGACATACAGGAAAGAAATTCTTGTCTGTGCAGGTGGTGAGGGCCTGGCCCTTAGAAAATGGAAAAGGACAAGTCTAACTTTAATAAGGGGAGAGAAGAGAACCTGAGAAGTACCAGAATGGAAGGGTTTCTCTGATCCCCAGAAGTGTAGAACAAATGGTTAAACAAGCTCTTCACAAAGAAGATACATCTCAACCTAGCATTAAAAAGAGTTACAGGCATGGGAGGGAGGTGTTCTGTCCTACTGGCAATATTTTGCTTAAGGTACATGTGTGAAGGGTGACCAAGATATCCTTGATCCTGCCTCTCTGCAGGTCCTTTGAATTTCCTTCCTCTTCCCGTTTCTATGATTATGTTTACAGAATTCCATTATTTAGTCCCCTGGTGTTTTAATTCTATTATGTGGCTTTAAAGTGCAATAATGTGACTGCAAATGAAATAAATTCACTGTTAGGAAGTTTGGGTCAACACTTTGTGTGAGCAGACAGCCTGGCTCCTGTTCTGCACGAAGTGAAGCTGAGTAATGTTGGATGAGACAAAGTGCACCCTTGAGCTGCCAGGGATGCTGGCAGCCGTGGGAAGCACCCCAGAAGGCAGGTAAATTCACTGTCCCTGTGCAAGAACACTACATGACTAACGTTTATTTGGGCAGCTAATGCAAGAGGCAGCAAAGTTACACTAAGATAAGGAACCAAACTGTTTGTCAAAGATTTGTGGTTCGGCTCCCTCTGGGACTATGCTTAGTTCTGATGACTCCACCCCCTGGAGTTAGCTTTATTGCTCGTGCAAACATAATTTATTGTCAGAAGGGAACTAAGTGCTGTGCAGGAAGGAGATGAAAACAGCTGAGACTCTAAAATAGACATTTAAAACCTTGTAACCCTTAAATGTTTGCCAGCTGGTGGTTCCAGCTGGATTCAAGCTCCTATTTCTGCTACAGAACACTTGCATTTCATTGTGTATTTTATGAAACTGCTCACTCCTCACAGCAGTCTTTCACACAGGATTTATGCTGTTTTTATGAGCTGGAGTCTGCGGTGGCTTCTAACCTGTTGCAGTGTGGGCAGATGGTTGGTTGTTGCAACCTTCCTGAAGCATCCCCATGAGGAGAGCACTCCAACAAGCGCACACTCACACGCAGCAGCTGGTTATCTAAGCCAGCAGAGGCAGGAAGGGTCCTTGTGTAGGTTTCCAGGGGTAGTTTATTTCACCTACACACTGAAAGGGCCCAGGGACAAAGACAGGGAGAGGTAGAGCGTCCAGGATTATATACTGGTACAAAGGGGTAGAGCCAACAGCAACAACCTATCACCTGAAGGTGTGAGCAGGAAAAGAATTACAGTGACCAATAGGGAAACACAAGGGTAAACAGACTGGGGTACAGACTAATGAGGGTACAAAGAACAAAGAAACCACTAGAACCTTGACCATATATGGTTAACAGGCAGTTGAACAGCCAACACGCCAACAGGGGGAGTGGCACTGGGGTTGATTGACAGCATGTCACAGGAGTCCATGGGAGAGGTTAAAGTCCAGGGGACATTCTTCCAGGGTATAGCCCCAGGAAGTCCCCTAGCAGGCCCACAGGCCTCCACAACTCCCCTTTATTTATTAAAAAGGCCTATCCTATGGATTTCTGTAAACATTTAACTAAACAGGAAAACATGAATAAGACTATGACTATGACAAAATCCCCAAAATCCCTTTTACAAAAGATAAAGCCCATCCACCCATCCAAGCCAACTGTCACACCCCAGCAACTCTCCATCAAGGACAACCCAAGAATTCCAAGGGACCTACACTAACCCATGCCCAGTACTGGCCTTTACTTCACACGGGCTGTGGGTTCCATGCTAGCTGCACACCATCCTCTCCATCATTCCTGGCTGTAGGAGTCAGATGAGGCCCAGAGCTGCCACAGGGATGACTTCCATGTGAGGAGATGTACCCAAAGTGGCTTTGTTCCCTTCCGACAGCTCTGCAAAATGTCAGTTTGCCAAATCTGTCAACTGTTTGTTTACACACCTATTTTAAGGGGAGGATGCTGTAACAACTTTATTTGCTTCCTGTCTTCAAAAGAATTCAATTGTTTGGTGTTTTTTTAAATAACTAGCTGAGTATTTTTTTTCATGTGTGCATTTTGATTTGTGCTTTCGATAAGGAGCCAAGTGCAGTATTGAACATGTTTGTGAAGCTGGCTGTTCATTCTCCAGAATCTGTGCAATATTTACCAGGACTATTTGAGATCAGTATACATGGACCTATTCTATATGCCCGTTCTTCCCTTGCGCCAGGAACAATAGATACACAATTTTTCCATTATCTGCATCATTTTCTTGTTTTACTAATGCTGTTAAAATTTCCAGGGATAGGGTATCATAGAGCAGAACCAAGGGTGTGTGATTCACCAGGCACAAGGTGAATACACAGGAAGTTAGAACTGACCCAAGGTTTCCAGACCTATGGATGCTCCAAGCTATCATAGAATAACCTGAGCTGAAATGGACCCTGAGGGATCATGGAGTCCAACCCCTGGCCCTGCCCAGACACCCCGACAACCCCACCCTGTGCATCCCTGTAGCGGTGTCCAAACACTCTTGGAGCTCTGGCAGCCTCGGGGGCCGTGTCCATTCCCTGGGGAGCCTGGGCAGCACCCTCTGGGGAAAGATTTCATCCAAGTCAGTTCTGTTCCTATTTCCCGATTTGGCTTAACTGGTTGGGAATAAAGGGCTGGGAATTTGCAGCACAGCTTCTGCTTTTGTGTTTGGAGAACTTTTTTCTTCATCTTCTTCTAACCAACAAAGTAGTCATACCAATAGTCATACTCTGACTATATACATAAGATTGGAAAATAACCGATTTTATATGCAAAACAACTCTAGAAATTATTAGCATACACACAAAAAGCCTTCATAACTCTGAGCAAACAAACATCTTGGTTTCAGCTAATTACACGTCCCCTAAAATCACCAGCAAATTGCTGCTGACTCCCAGGCTCAGAGGAACAGCCGCCCACCGCTCCCGGCGGAGCTCTGCCGGCTGTCACAGCTGGACTCGCTCCCTCGCTGTTTACTTTCGCTTCTCCAAGTTGCCCGTGACCTCTGCTTATCCCGGCAAGGAGAATTGCACTGCGGCCACCCCGCGTGGGACGTGTGCCAGGCACGGCACGCACCCACCCTGAAACCGATGGATGATGCTCTACAGAAGCTGTAAGTGCACATTTGTAACGGGAATTTGGGCAAAACAAGGGTCTGAAAGGTACAAATCTGTGGGAGCAAGAGTTCAGAGACAGAGGGGCAGTGGCTCTGATGGGAGTGGCCAGCCCGTCACTGCCTTCACATTTTTTCCCCTTCTTAGAGCTTGTTTTTGTAAATTATTGACTAAAACTTACTGAAGGGACCCTAGTGCGCTATCTGACCTTTTAAGAAATACTTTATTGTATTTTCTTAAGTACAAAGGAGACTGTTAGAGTAACTGCTTGCGCTATCTGGATTTAATTTGTTGCTAAAGAGATTCAGTCCTCTGGCGGTGGGAAAATAACAAAGCGTATTGTGATTCAACAGTTAACAGATAAAACAAAACACTACATGATGATGTTGCCAGGACAAGAGTGTTACTTAGTAAGTCAAATAATTCACTCAAATCGGTCGGTTTAGCGGGGAGGAAACAGTACTGGCTTTTGAGATTAACTAAGCAGGAAATCAGTCTGCTGGGAAATAAAACGTTGTTGTGCTGGTCAATTTGCATGGCCACTAAATTCAGAGGCAGAACTCTGAAATGAATCAGAGTTTTGGAAAGGCACTGGACTCTGTCAGGAAGCGGGGGTGCCGCTCGCCCCGGAGCGGTTTGAGGTGCGCGTTTCTCGCCTCGCTGTTCGCGTCGCTCGCCGTCACCGCGGCCGGGATGCGGCTTCCCCATCCGGCTGTGCGCTGTGACTGTCACGGGATGTAACTGCCACCATGGGAGGGCGTTCGGCGCCAGCCCCACTCCGGTCCTTCCCTCTCGGGGAGCACGAGCACGGCGGCGGCTTCTGCTATGGCCGTGTGGCTCCGCAAGGGTCTGTCTGTGCAAAGCGAACCTGACAGCCATCCCGCTGCAGAAGTCTTGCGTGCCACCGGCATGAGGAGGAGATATGTTTAATCTCTGCTTCTTGTGTATTCATCTGAGTCTGCAGGACAAAAATATCTTCAGCCAGTGTGGCACTGTACATCGCAGCATTCCTGAGGGATTGATTTTCGCTTCCACTTCACTCACTGTGCTTGCTTGAAAAACATTTAGATTTATATTAGAGATTTCAGTCTATATCACACTAAGATGACCAGGTTTTCTGTTTAGTGGTTTAGATTCCAGTAGTTTAAAAAGTTCGAAAAGCTTTTAAATTTAAAACTTCTAAAATTTCTAAAAGTTTCCAGAGAAAATTTTTAGCAGAGCACAAAATGTAGTGAATTCACAGAGGTATAAAGGGGTCATAAAACTAAATCCTCAGTATGGCATTCTCCCACTGCTTCTCAGTATTAGGCAACCCCTCTTGCTGTAATGTTTTAATATACAAATGGAAGTGAATTGTAGAATACAAGAATGGTTTGGGTCGGAAGGGACCTTAAAGATCATCTTGTTTCAAACCCCTGCCATGGGCAGGGACACTTTCCACTGTGCCAGGTAGCTCAGCCCCATCCAAAATAGCCTTAAAAATATATGACAAAAGGAATTACAAAATTCCAAGTTCCTTTTCACAAGGTTCCTGTTTCTTTACTAAAATACATTGCCAAAATCACACCAATGCAGGAGTGATCAAGGTCTCCATTTGCAATAATAATAATAATAATAATAATAATAATAATAATAATAATTTTAAAATGTATTTTCATGCTGTTAGGAAGATCTGGATTCCAGAGGGTAAATAGGATAAACTCAGGATGTATATACTCTACTGATCTTCTCAGGGATATGCAACATGAATGTCACAGCATTTGACAATGCTTCAATCCTCTGCAGCATTTATCCCTAGCGAGGCATAGTCTCTTCCATTTCTTGCTAGGTTGTTGATGAAATCTTGGGCAAATGTCAGGTTTTACATCCACAGATTTGCTTTTACTTTTTCACTTACAAAGTTAACCATCTCAATTAATTAGATGCTTCACTGCAACCTTTTCTATGCGAGAAGTTGTCCCTGCTCTTTGGGCTTGAGTCACTACCTGCCCAACGTACCTTATGTGTCCAGCTGCACTTAAATGCGCGTTGTGCTGCAGCACAAGGGAAATATAAATTCTACATGAATGTTGTAAAGATGTAGACATGGTATTCTGGACAGTGTAATTACTTCTGGAAAAGGAAATCGCGGCTTTACTAATCATGCATTAGTTGTTTAAAAACTCGTGGCTGTGCAAGTGCAAATTCACGCTTCTGCACAGGGCGGCCTGGTGAGCACCGACATTTGAAGAAGTGTTTTACCTCGAAGGTCAAGGCAATCGGAACTCCGATCTGGGCTTTGGTGGGCTCAGAGAGGCCCTCCCCCGCGCCGCGCCTCCCCCACGCCGCGCCTTCCGGGCTCGGGAGGCGGTGCCCAGCACCGGCCGCCCCGCCCCGGCCTGGCAGGAAGGCCGAGGGCTGCAGTCCGAAGGCCGCAGTCCGAAGGCCGCAGCCCGCGGGCCGGGCGAGGCCGGGGCTGCCATGGCCGGTGAGTACGGGACGGGCAGGGTCTCGGGATCCTCTGCGGCTTGGTGAGTGCCGCCGCGCTCCCAGGCCCAGCCGGAGCGCCTGGGACCGCAGCGCCGGTGTCGCGGTGTCCCCGCGCCCCGCAGCAGCCCAGCCAGCGCGGTAGCCCCGCCAGTTTGGTGCGCGGCAGCGGCCCGGCCGTGGGTCGCGGTAACCGCCCCGGGCAGCGCTTCTGGGCCTTGCACGGCCGGCCCGCTGGGACGGCGGGCGGGGCTGGGCTGGGCGCGGGGCTCGGGTCAGCAGAGGCGTGCGGAGCCCCAGCCTGGTGTCTCCGGTGTAGCCGGGCACTGCTACGTTTCACACCCTGGCACGCTGGCTGCGTGTTGTGTGGCAGCGAAATCTGCTGTTTACTCCCAGCCTCCATCCAGCTCGCTGGGATTGTGCGTCTACACCTGGGGAGCACACAGGTGTCTCGGGGGTGTCCTGGTGACTCGGGGGCCTGGTTGTGTTAGCCATCATATGGAGCTTGGAGGACTAGGACTGTGTGTAACCTAATGTCGCGCTCTAGTATCAAATGCTTTTTAATATTTTGCTCACTTCAGTTATTGAAGTCTACAATTCCCTCACGGGTGGGTGTAGCCAGATGGGTGTCAGTCTCCTTCCAAGCACCAAGTGACAAGATGAGAGGTAACAGCCTCAGGTTACACCAAGAGAAGTTTAGGTTGGATATTAAAGAAAATTTGTTCATTGAAAGGGTTCCCCAGGCCTGATACGGGTTGCCCGTGCCTGGCGCAGGCAGGGCAGTGGTGGAGTCAGCATCCCTGGAAATGTTCAAAAAATGTATGGATGTGGCACTGGAGGACATGGTTTAGTGCTGAACTTGGTGATGTTGGATTGATGGTTGGACTCAATAGTCTTAAGGTAGTTTTCCAACCTAAATGAATCTGTGATTCTCTTGAATTGCTGTCAGAGACCCTTGACTTCTGGTAACTTGCCAGTAGCACATTACAGTGGGTGAGAGTAGCAGGGGAGGGTGGCATCTTGTTTTTCACCTCACTGTCATCCTTGCAGCCCAGAGGAGGAGACCAGTTGTTCTTCGCAGGTACANAGAGCACAAAATGTAGTGAATTCACAGAGGTATAAAGGGGTCATAAAACTAAATCCTCAGTATGGCATTCTCCCACTGCTTCTCAGTATTAGGCAACCCCTCTTGCTGTAATGTTTTAATATACAAATGGAAGTGAATTGTAGAATACAAGAATGGTTTGGGTCGGAAGGGACCTTAAAGATCATCTTGTTTCAAACCCCTGCCATGGGCAGGGACACTTTCCACTGTGCCAGGTAGCTCAGCCCCATCCAAAATAGCCTTAAAAATATATGACAAAAGGAATTACAAAATTCCAAGTTCCTTTTCACAAGGTTCCTGTTTCTTTACTAAAATACATTGCCAAAATCACACCAATGCAGGAGTGATCAAGGTCTCCATTTGCAATAATAATAATAATAATAATAATAATAATAATAATAATAAT